>JAZGTJ010010858.1:0-17598 GCA_036877575.1 Botia almorhae
GTATGCACACTTCTGCTGTGATGAAAAATACTTTATTGTACTAGTACGCAAACTCCACATGTACAAACACGGGCACTGCAACAACAACGTAAAACCAGATACACATAACAAGAGAATGTGTCCGTCGTGACCTTCTGCAGTTCTCTGACAGCATTTGTTTCTCGTTTCCTAATGTTACTCTACAAATCCATTAAACAACTTGTGTATACTTAACTTCTACGGCTTCGTAAAGTGAAAAAAAAAAAACACATGTTCCCTGACCGGGAATCGAACCCGGGCCGCGGCGGTGAGAGCGCCGAATCCTAACCACTAGACCACCAGGGACGGTGATCGCAGCGGTCTGATCGTATTGTCTGATCGCATTGTTAACAAACAAAAAACGAGTTACATGAAAACTTCTTTGGTTATGATTCACAATATTGGAGATCACAGGGAGACTGGTTAATTGGGGGAGGTTATTTCAGTACCAAACAACTCAATCATTATCTGTTCACACAATTTCAAAACCTGTTGAATTGGGTGCTATGGTTTTTAATAGTGTATATATACAGTAATAACCAGCCCATTGTCTGCTGTCTAATGGAATACCAGTATAAAAAAATACTGGCCGCTCATTGCATGGACTTTTTAAGTTACATTGCATGTACTTTTAAAAATGATATTTTCCCCTAAAATATGGTTAAAATATGGTACAAGAAAACCTTAATATACCCACAGCAACTGAACTTTTCACTGGTGTTGACTTGTAAGTTAACAGTGCACCTACAGTGATATTGTGCAATAAAACCAACAGATTAATTAAAACAGATTTAATAATTTAAGATATTTTAACAATTCAAACTAAAATACTAAAACTATGTCAAAAGTGAAGGTTTATTTTGTTAAATTCATGACACACTTAACATTACAAACAACAAATTACGTTCATTGATTAAATTACTGAACAATTTGCCACAAAAGAAAAGTTTCCACAGAGGGTCAAGATTTTCTTTGCCTGTAAAAGAAATAAAAACATAATTAAAAATCAGGAAGTGTCACAAAAAGAATGATTCAGAAGAAAACTTACCTCTTGTAAAAGAAATGTGCCAATTTCTTTTAGTAAATTCCTCAGACGACGTGTCTTGATACTCTGTTTAAAAAGTAATAAAACAACCACAGAAAGAAAACAACAAAGGAGAGTGAGGAAGATATCGAGTACCTTTGGTCTTTATAAGGCACCTGCTATCTTCTAGAACATCAGTTTACATTGTGTTTGAGAAAACGGTTTAACTAGTTATTGAACTGTTCATGCAAACTTTCTAAATGAAGTTGTTTTCTGAGTATCTTTAATAACATGATGAATTTAGCACCATGGACAGTGGTAGTTCCTCAAGATTGTAAACATCAATCAATGTGGATAAATTATGATATTGTGAGAGCTTAATGTTAAATAAAAGTGGAATATAACAGGAAAACATAATATTCAGTCAGTGCATTCATCAGAACACTGTTACATGCCTCATTATAATGATCACATCTCTTTACTACACTACAAAAACAGAGGTGAGAAACAGGAAAACATGGGCAGTAGGTTGTTCTGTTGATTCCAAATGAGGCATTCCAACTTATTCTGGAGCAGTAGGTCCCTCCTTTTAAAACCTATTGAAATCCACGCAACAGATGTAGAAGAAATTATCTTAGACAAAAATATTTCTCGGACTAAAAGAATCATAAAATAAATGATGCGGATTGAAAACTAATGTCTCATTACAGTAAATGTACAAACGATCTTTTACCCCTCTGGAGTTTTTAAGCTCATCTAACTTTCTGGTGGTCCAGTGTTTGTCTTTGAAAAAATTCGTATTTTGTAAATAAATTAAGTCCCAGTTTTTCAAAGCACCTGTTTCGGGTTTCTTCTGCTTGAAGATCGTCGTTTTTGAGTCTCTCCGTCTCGTCTGGTTTCAGTGTTTTTTCACTCACATTTAACTTACCCGTCACTGTCGTTATGATTAAAACTAAGACACGTTGTAACCGAACGTCTGCACGTTATCCGATCATAAAACCACACCATGCTAGATTACAACAAGTGTCAAGCAACTAATTACCACATTAGAAAACAGCTAATAAAGTTTCCTTCACTTAAATGCGAATCCGTCTGTTCCCTATTAGAATTAGGAGAAATTAAGAGAAAAAACACTACATGCAATCGTATTTATGTCACTGTGTTAAGTTCACTTGTATTAAGTTCACTGTGATAAAGTTACATTTTCATTTCAGATCTGTCTTCTGTCGTTTTTCGTGCACATATCAATGCCCTCATGGGCGCACACGATCACCGTCACCGCCATCTGCTGGATTGGAGAACAAGCGCACGATGACTCAAGACGGTACGTCCACGTTTGCCAAACAATATAAACATTTATTGGTCTATTGACTGATTTGCTCGGCTGTAAATTATTCCAGATTTATCATTCAGTGTCTATGCGGAGATTAGCTAAGATTAGCAAAAACGTTAAATGTGTTCGGAGTCAAAAAAATAAAAAAAAATGAATGTGGAAGACATTTTGGTAATCTTTGGTTTCTGTCTGATGCAGATGTTTTACTGTAAATGTACTATACTTACTATAAACGCTTTAGATAAGATTAATCCATATACTTATTCCCAATGTGGGCATCTGTTCTGTTGTGGTTGTCATGACAACGTTCACATTTTCCCTTTTACATGTTATACAAAGTTGAGGTGTAAAATATATTAAAGTATATTAAAGTCTTTATAATTGGAAATTTTCTTAATATCTCAACTTTGTATCATGCAATAGTGTCATGTACGGATAATCTATGTTTTTTTTAAACACAAAGAAACATTATCTCATGTTATTAAAACAAGAAACTACAAACAAATACAAACTCAGTATTGTTTATTTGACATACAGGTGCTTTTGATTTCCGGGTGGCTTCAGGAAAAGCTCAGATCCTGTTTATATAGACAGGCAAATCAACACTTTGTTCTGAGAAAACGTTAATAAAATGTTGCAGCGAGAGTGTTGATGCTCATCCAGTATTAAGAAAGCCAGTTCCTCATT
Source organism: Botia almorhae (assembly GCA_036877575.1). NCBI lineage: Eukaryota > Metazoa > Chordata > Actinopteri > Cypriniformes > Botiidae > Botia > Botia almorhae. The sequence goes on from JAZGTJ010010858.1 coordinate 3,063, forward strand.
CAGCCTGGTCCATGTTTACACCCATCAGCATGCAGTCACTGCCGTCGATGGCAGGCAATGTCCACAATTTAATTTATTCAGCCAAAAAAGACAGACGTTTATACAACAACTCTACTTATTGTCTCAAAAACCTACATTCAAACCATGATACAGCGCTGTACCTGGACCCCCTTAAAAACCCATTCCATGGATCATTGGACTGGTATTTCTTGAATGCCTCACGGTATGCAGTTCAGCCTCAATCCAGCACCGGTGTGGGCCTGCTGAATAAAGGGTGCCCCCTTACGAGAGTTTTCTTTAAGTCGGCAACGGCGTGGATGACAAGCGCCCCTCTCTCTTGTGCATATACAGTATACATTTAAATTATACAGGTAGCAGCAACACCCCCTCCGCGAGGGCTTAAGAGGGTGGTTGGGGTGATATGGACCAATAGGAGAAAGACAGGCAGAGGAGCAACGAGGAGCAGTATCTCTCTACACTGTTCCAGTGTCTCTGCTCTGCTCCCGCCGGCGACGATGCTCTGTTTTATTTCTGTTTTCCGAGTCCTCTCGGTCGCTGGACTCCCTCTCTCGCTCTCTCTTCCTTTCGCGACGAGCCTCGACGTTCTCTCTCTCCTGCAGGTTAAAGCGTTTCTTCTTCTCTCCCCTCCGCTGGCCTTTTCCTGGCTTACCTGCAAAGAGAAATTTCGAAACCGTGAGCGCCTGTTGCCAGACCATATGCCACTCACCACTGGTCATCTACTATTGGCCAGACAAACAGACAGTACTGCCCCTAAACTCACATCATTGGTTGCGCCAAGTTGCTATGTCAGGCTGGCACGTTCGAACAAACAAATCATTGTTTTTATGGGACACATTTGAAATAAAATAAACTATCACACATTGTAACTGCATACTAAGATTGATTAGGAGACAGTACGTTACACTTTGAGAAAAAAGAGCCACATGACCATTAATCAAAAATCAATCACACTAAACAGACAGAGTTTGGCAAGCGTCTGGACAGATTTATTTCTCATGCAGGTTTGTTCAATCAAATCATTCTATTAATCAGACTTTAGTGATTTCCCATCATCCTTCATCCCTCTCCAGCTCCAGATGGTATTACTCATTCAGTCATTGTTCTTGAGAGACATCCCTCCAGTAATCATCACTACATTTCTAAGTAGTTTTCATTGATTATTTAGAGTTTGATGGAATCCAGGTTGAATGAGTTATTAGGTCCATCTATTAAGTAGTGAAACAGCAGAACCATCTGGGGCTTTGAATGATGTTTGTGTTCTGGTCTACCACAAGATGACAGTCTTGAATAGCTTTACCATCTCACAAGTCCTCATGCTGTTAAATGAGAATGATTGATTCATGTTTAAAGGAATACCCTGCTAATGCGGAACGTTGGCTAACGTTCTCTGAAATTTCTCTGAGAGTTCTCTCAACGTTCTCTCAAAGTCATCAAAAAATGTTCTTGCAGTAAGTTAATGTTTTTCATCATATTCAACATCATATTTTTTTAAAGCATTATTTTTAAGTTCTTAAAAAAAAGCTTAAAAGCGTAAAAAATGAAAAAATAAAATGGTTCTTTTAACCAATTAATATAGTTAATACAACATCTAAAAAGTTGCCGTTTTGACTGTCCGGTTTTAATGTTTTTGTGAGTAAATAATAACAGAATTTTTGCTGTTCACTGGAAATGCAAAGGTTACTCCCAGGTGATCAATCAGTTGCAGAATCACAAACTTTATCACCATTGTGCTCTTGAGCAACAGGTCCGTGAGTTTCTTCCAGGAATAATGTTTCTGCAATTAATAATACTGTTTGTCTCTTTGGAATAAAACTGTCAGGCAGAGCAACCGAGGTGAAGCTGCCCAGCTGAACACTTGACACTTGAAAAAAGCGAAGAACAGATAAACCGGTCTCGCTGTTTTAAGCTGTTGCGCTGTTCAGATGAAACTCTTCACTGCTGAGCGATGTCAAAAATAGAAAACTTTAAAATAAAAGTTCTGTTAGAGTTCGCATGAACTGGAAGTTGCAACGACGGTGTTCTGACATCATTCAAAGTAAAGCGGAAAAATGGAGGGCGTGGCTTGTCTTTTCTACTGGGAATTGATTGGCTTTAGACAAGTAGGCGTTTTAAACTTCGTAGACGACAGTTAGAGGGGAGTGGTTAACGGCTCTGGCTCCACCCAAACCACCAAACTGACATCATCAGAGAAAGTATGACGTTCCAGAGAGGAAAGTACATTTTCAGATTTTGAATAAAGATTATGAGGATCCATAAATTAAAGAAATTAATCTTGTGCACAAATAAATCATTTACAACAAACACTGTAATACTCCATAAAAAACACTATATTTTGATTTCAGGGTGACTTTAATTTTACTTTATCTTCTCTTGCTCAACTCTTACAGCGAGCCAATTTCCATCATTGTCAGAGGCTTATCGGTGAGCGAGTGCGCCCGAATGAGGATTGAAAAAATGCTGAGGTGCACAGCTCCCTCTCCCCCGCTTCTGACCCCCATCAGCCCCCCACGCCGACTCTATTAATCAGCCGGGGAGCGCGACTCTCTGCCCGCTGGAACCTGCGCTGACCCACGCATTCCTGGGGTCCGGCCAGAGCGATAGGGGGCCGCTGCACGCATTGCTGTTTAGTCTTCCGACAGTCACCCGTGAGGAGGCAGGATAGTCTGTGACTGAAATGAGTTCACAAGGCCTGTTATGATTGTACTGCGCATTCTGTACGGGCTGACTCATGAGGAGAGCCTGACCGATCAAAACACACACATGTGCGCACACACTTTTCCCTTCCACTCACTGTCGTCACCTCACATCTCGCTATCCCGTCTCTTTAAACACAGGAAGTTGCCTTTGCACACACTGTTTTCTTTGTCGTGGCGATTTGGAGATCAATGGATTAGTCTTAATCCTCTGCCTTTCCTACAGACTGAGACGTAACACGACCAGAGTGCTGTGTTGTCGAGATTATTATAGATATGTTTACCGTAAGATTGCTTGATTATCACAAAAACCATAACCATGATTATTTAGGCTAATATTGATATTATGATTATTTAACAGGATTACTTACTGACATTGGAAAATATATCTGCTGAATTAAAAAAAATGAATACACAAAAACTTGTCTTTATAACAACTGATAAAAATAAAAAATAGATTTATAACATTTTATTTCGCATTTATAATGCGAAGCGGAATGTGGCACGATGATCATTTTACTTCAGTTATTTTGTTTCGTAATCGTTGGAAGCCAAAACTGAAATTGAAAATTAATTATGATTGATTGCACAGCTCTAGTTCACCGGCACCCTTTCAGAGCGGGAAGGCTGTCAACGCTTTTAATAAACTGCCAGGCAATGACTTGCATCAACAAGAAACACAGCACATCATCGTCATCCAGTTACCACTTCTGCAGAAGATGCAGGAATGATGTTCTTGAATAGCTCTAGTGACTTTATCTTTTATGTTTCTCCTAAAACGTTTTAGGAGTAATAAAAATAAGTAATAAAAATAGATGCCATAAAGTAAAAGTACAGTAGTCATACAGCAGAATATAGGGAGTGTAGAGCTATATAATTATTATGGATTGCTTAGTGCAGATGATTTGGCCTTGAAATAATTATATAACAAATGTTTGGTGTACCGTATATTGACGTTTTGATGGGGGCTTTAGCAGGATAAAGTTGGGAGTTGGATTTTAAAGCATTACAACTGCGTATGAGCACAAGTTCACATGTACCTCTGAAAAGCCAAATGAAAATGGATATATTTATCATTTTTGTGTCATCAACAAACTGGGTAAATGAGTGAACTGCGGTTTACTACTCCTTTAAGATATGTTGCAAGCCTGGAACGGAACTTGCGCGTTTGGAATTTCATAGTTGCGTCTATCTAGATGTTTCAACATATGAAAAATGAGTCATCTGGCTATGATTATACATTATTCTTGAAAGAGTGATTGGGAGGCTAGAGAAGGAGGAGATCTTGGAGAAGGAGATGAGAGGGTAACGAGTGTGTCCAGCCAGATGGAATACAGGGACGTAACTGTTGCACAGTCAATAAAATGTGAAACGATCCAAAATCAACCCTGACGGCCCAAATCATCTGTATTTAAGGTTGCAGAGGTAGGGGTGGCTGAAAGGGGAGATGATGTCGAGCACAGTGGGTCACCGTTTTATAAATGAACCCGGGGATGGTGGGGGGGTTCACATCCTCCCCAGCAGGCGTGCTGTCGTCCGGAGGCTTTTGGCAGGAGCCAGGCAGGGATTAAGGGCTCTGGTTCGTCCCACAGGAGGAATGCCAGCTCTTTAAAGACCCAGGATGACTGCTCTCCCTAAGGGAGGTCGGTGCTAGTGTGCAGGGCAGAAGTGAGTGGGGCTTCATACAGAGGCTGAAAGTTCAGTGGGTGATTGGACTACACACACGCATACACAGGCTTGTGTTTTATGAGGACATTCATATCCATAAACGCAATGTTTTTTATACTGTACAAACTGTATATTCTATCCCTCTTGGACTATCGGTGAAATACAAAAATGTGGTAATCATTCAGTTCCGCATATATTAAACTACATCTGTTACCATATAATGGTTATATAAATGCTCGTACTATGTTTCCATAATATTCCTCTTCAATACCACCACTGAACTTTTCTGTAAGAGTCAACCAACCCTGGGAGGTAGCAGTGGTTTTAACTGACCTTTTACCCCCCTTTTTTCGGATGATTATCAAACTTTTGTTGATGTCTCATTTTTCAAATCGTTCTTACGCCCACCAACAAACTCACACAGTTGCAAGCGGCACATAAAAATGGCTTGTACGTGTTCTGACTGTAAGCAGAAGCTGTGATGCACAAGAGGAAAAGACGTGCCAAGCACAGAACGGCTACGCAGCATTTCAGCAAGCTGTGATAGAGAAAGATCAGGAGGAATAGAGAAAAAACTGAATGATAAACAAATAAAAAGTTTGGTGGAAAACCAGAGTGATCTGGATGGATCCAGCAAACAATTTTAGGCATTTGTTTAGTTTTCTAACGTTTCCATTACGTTACAAAAATATTAAAAATGTTGTTCCGAAAGTTCTAGGAAAGTTCTAGGAACGTTCAAAACGTCGAGTTTTTTAGATGTTATTGCTTGGATATAGGAAGATATTTTTTAAAATTCTGTAATGTTTTTGTTGCTCCAGTAACTACTTAAGAATAATGTTTTTAGTATATGACATAAAACATTAAAAAACGTTCTACTAACATTACTGCAAAAAAGAGAACTTCGAGAGAATGTTAGCCAACTTTCTAAGAACGTTCCTTGTTAGCTGGGGAGCAACAACAAGCAAAGCAGTTGCATGTGTGTGTTTTAGGGATGGATGGGGGAACAAAGATGTATCAATGTCAGAGGGCGGCTTGGGATTACTCGGAGCTGGCGGGGGGTCGGACCACTGACCCATTGGGTGTATGTGGAACATAAACATGGCCAGGACAAAGCCCCAGCAGATAATTAGGGCTCAGTTGATGTTCCAGGAGTCGGGGCAGCTGGGTAATCACAGACGAGTGGTGAGGTCAATAACCAGAGCCTGCAGTGTGAAATGCACCCGGCAGATCAACACTGCACGACTCCTTGCTTATATTTAACATGCAACGCTGCACGAAAAGTTATTCTTGCATATATTGCGTTGCATTGCATTCAACAGATGGTGTGGCGAACACAACTTTCAGCATACTTGGTTACCAGCATATGTACGTATGTTATCATGGATGCTGTTGTCCCTATCATACTTTCCTAAAGGGATAGTTAACCCAAAAGATTAACTCACCCATTTACTTAAACTGATGACATTCCCAAACCAGTATCATTGTTTTCTTCTGTTTCTTCATTTTTGGGTGAACTATCCCTTTAATTAGTTAAAAAAAATCTACAAAGTTGTGCTGGTGAACAGTGCAGATTTGCTGGTCCAACAGTTAGATCAACATAAACCAGCATGAAAATTCATACTCTCATTGTTCTACAGAGTTGGAGATCCGCTTTCTTTTTAATTTCAGCTCTTTTATTTTCCTCTCTGTTCTTCCTCTGTTTTCTGAGGTCCTGAGTGTTTATGAGGTAGAGAATGATGGAGTGTCGAGCTGGCCTGCTGTCTGTCATAAAGCAGTACCACAAATACCATTACACAAATAAACATGCTAAACACAACCGTCCAAATATGGCTAAGCTAACAACTCAAGTCAATGCTTGACTCTACTCCATGTATTTGTTTTGCATTGGTTAGAAAATGTTTCTGGCTCCTGCATTTGTAATTCAAGGCGATGCAAAACAAGCAATTTTATGATAATGAAGTGCAGTCAATGTTTTTGCACTGAAATTTGAAACTGGGTAACGGCTTACCAATAAAATCAGGTTACCCATAATTGGTTTGTTTGCTAAGGCAGGCACCACGATTCTCATTGCCAATACTTAGAGTTTGTGCTAAATATAATACTATAAAAATGAATTAAACTTAGACATATAACTAGTTCTGCCCTGTCTACTGACTTGAAAAATAAGTCACGTGACTAGTCACGTAGGACTAGTAATTAGTCGTTAGGGCGACCCTTTACAGCCAAAAGTGCTTTTCTTGCAGTAATCCAGGGTTACATGCTTTGCTCAAGGGCACAATGGTGATACGGCCCAACCAGAGCATTAACCATAAGATGACTAAGCTAACAGAAAATGTTCTCAGAATGTTTGCTAACTTTCTCTAAAAGTTCTCTCTAAGTTACCAAATATCAAAAGTCATCAAAAGTTCTTTCTGTAATGTTTGTAGAATGTTTTCTGAACATCGTATATACCATATATATCAAAAATGTAATTCTGTAGTTAGTGAAACGTTTTAAAAAGTTACAGAATTAAAAAAATGTTTGGAAAACATTCTTATAACCAAACAATAATGCAACATCTAAACATTGAACGTTCCTAGAACGTTCAAAATAACACTTTTAATGTTTTAGTTACTTAATGGAAACGTTCTTACAACCTAACATTTTTAGCTGGGTACTTACATCTTCTTCTTTTGACAAAGCATTCCCTCTTTTCAGAAACCAGGGGGCACGGGTTCCCTTTAGACGTGGGGTTTTGTAGGACCTTTCGGGTCCGGGTTTCCTCGCCCCTTTTGAAGCCGCAGGTTTTTCCTGAGCGTGAACAGGGGCCCCACTCGCTCCATTCACCAACCTCACAGTGCACTGCAACACAGTTTATAAGGATGAGTCAATGACAGCTATACACACTGAGCAGTACTGGACTCTGGGGCAGGTGTATGCTGCTAACTAACCTGTAGGGATGCACTCCATAATCTGGTTGCTGGGCTCAAAGTCGTCTGGGCAGGTGTGATGACACTGTCCGTGCAGGAGGTAGTGTCCCGGCAAACAGTGTGTACATGTGTCACTGTTCTGACAAGAGTCACAATCTGCAGGACATGCTGGAAAAGCAGCACACATACACAACCGTCAGCTGACAGCTCGACACACTCAATGTGTGACTGTTTGAATTCGATTTTTTGTCACAGTGTCCTCAAATCCAGATTTTTGTAGTCTGAACTGAAGAGATATTCATGAAATCTGATTTTTTCCAAACCACATCACTGCACACTTTTGGTTTGAGATTGAACTGCAAGTGTCCTTATGGTATTATGGTCTGTATGTCATAAAAAATGAATGAGTAAATGAGAATGTCTGGATATTGTGCTGGCTATTATCATCACTATAGCAACAGATATAGATACAGCAGACATTAACTACAATCAGATTTCATCACTCGCAAAACGACAGTGTGGCCACACAGTTCTAGAGTTCTGATTTAAAAAGCAAATCAGATTTTGGTGCAGTGTGAACGCGGAGGTGGTCCCACTCACCAGGTACGCATTCTTTCTTGCTATCATTGGGCACCAGCCCATCTGGACAGCTCTCCATGCACTTGCCCTTGTGCAGATAGGAGCCCGTTCTGCAGCGCAGGCAGAAGTTCCTGTTGAAGCACGAGTCGCATTCTGGCCCACACTCTGAAAAACAGATAACACACTCGTTACGCCATTGCATGAGCGGAGAGCCGAAAGCTGCAGCTTTCATGTCAAACACCTGTAACTGTATTACCGCAACTAGAACCTAAAGAGCTTTGGAGTGTAAATATGCTGAGCGAAAGCATGTGTCTTACTTATGCAGTCGTTTCTGTCAGGGGAACGGGTGCCGTAGAAACCGTTGGGGCAGGAGGCCAGACACACGCCGATCTGCCTCATGCCGTCCCTCTCCAGGTGAATAAACAGTTTGGGTTTGCACGTCAGGCAGCCATTGTAAACCGAGCAGGTTTGACAGCCTCCCGGGCAGCCCTGGGAACTCACCCCTGAACCCTCTGTGATGGAAACAGAATTTATACATCAGAACGTGTGATCAGAGCACGTATACCTGCAATGTGTGTAAAATATAAATTATCCTTGTAAGAACGTTTTCCTAATGTTTGCATTAAGTAACAAAAACATTCAACTGTTGTTTTAAATAAGGAAGGTTCTAAATCCAGGAAGGTTGAAAACGTCCAGTTCTTTAAATGTTGTATTAACATTATCGCCGGGACATTATTCTAACATTTGTAAACGCTGTACTGTTCTTAAAACGTTCCACTAACAAAAATATGAATAATGATTTAACATTAAAAAGTCCTACCAACAGTACTGCAATGGCACTGATTTTATTAACTTAGAGAACATTAGCCAATGTTCTGAGAATGTTCCCTGTTAGCTTGGAACACAACAACACAATATTTATCACAAAATCATTTGTCAATATTACACAACTATCAACCAGAATCAAATTTATACTATTATTATTTTTACTAATGTCCAACTATGATCTGGATGCTTAAACTAACAGGTCCGTGTTTTGATAGCACCATATATGGACCAATTTTTTAGATAAATCAATGGTTCTCAGTTGCCTCAGTGTAAGTTAATTGCAAGACGGTACTCATATGTGCAATGTACACACTGAAAACACATTCTTTAAAACAGTGTCACATTTCAAGAGGCATATGAATCTGGAGTGTGTGTTCCTAAAACTCAAAGTAGACACATGAAAATAAAACAGAAAGCCTCGCGTTTTTTTCTGCCAGTCTTGCTAACGTAGTAATAGCACCTTCAAAACATACTTGGCATGCGGGTCTTTGGAAGTTCTCAACATTTATAAGAGCAAACAGCCACGCTGGGTAAAGCTAAACGCTTCCAGGTTCACCAAGAAAAGAACTGAGGCATCAATTAAGGCTACAACAGTGACCATAATGTAGTGTAATAATAAACACGACAGGAAACACAGTCATCTGTGGATTCTCCCGGCAAAGAACCTAATCAACGGAGACACACTGCATACCGGAGTTTGCACGCGAACAGCAGCACAGTAGCCTTCGTGTTCATAAGCCCGCGGACAGAGCGACCTCGCGGCGACAATCAGCTCGTCTCCGCCAGAGACCGCCAGCAGAGAAAGCGCGCTACAGTGGCCCACCACAAATGTATGACAAAGAGATTTTTCAACCTCCCAGTGGCATATTTAGAAAACACTCTCACTTCATAGACTCTTAAAGTGACATCTACTCCATAATGACAGAATTGTGACACGCCCGACACTCTCTTGGACTGAGTGACTGGGTAACAGAAAGAGATGGTGTTTCTGTTACTGTATTCTGTTTACTGTATACAGTAAGAGTGAAAGTATGTTTTCGTTAATAATGTTTATGTGTCGTGGCCTCAGTGTTTTGTCCTGAGATTTGAAGAGTTCGGGTTCTTGCAGGAGAAAGAGACATTCTCTGATATAAGCACAGTCAAAGGCAGGCGATCTTTTCCAGAAACACCTTTTGTGATGGTTGAAAGTCTCTTCACATCCTGGTAGCAATCACTAAGTAAAATGGTCTAAATGTCTTTGTATATATCTAAATATAATGCTCTATTATCTCTTCGGTGGAAGGCACAGGACCAAAAAAAGTTTGTCCAATCATTGTATTCGGTCCGAACAATGAACACCTTAAAATGCAAAAACTAACATTAACAAAAACCATAGAAGCTTTAAAAATATACTTGTAGGTTGTTTGTTTTATATATATATATATATATATACATATATTCACTCTGCTTTCAGTCAAATTAAAGGACCACAATTAACTGCTGTGTGTTAAATCCTGTAAAGTACAGTCTAGTACTCTCACTACATTTGGCATTATACAAAATGGAAGTTGCGTCTTGGCTATTACAGCAGGAATCTCTGATTGATGTCAATTGGTTCCAGCTGTCTCTCCCAGGTCATTTTTAGATGGTAAAGGCTGTGGATTGTCGAAGGGGCAGATCTGGCCTCATGGCATCTGGATGAGGGCATGACACGGACAAAATGAGTATTGATGTCAACTTCAACTTGAGGTAACAGATAGCTCCTACTTTCACTGATGTGTAATTAGAAATGATAGGGCTCAAAAGAATGCCACACATTAAGGGTTTGGGCTTTCTACAGACATCAGCCAATTTAGAAAATACAGCAGTAGAAAGTAAGCAAAGCTGCCGGAGACAACAGACAGATAGACAGATGTTGTGTTACAATCCAAACTTCAACAAACTCTCAGAAGATCTCCTAAAAGCTTATGTGCTTAGATGTAAACAAATACACAGTCAGTACGTTTATCCCTGCAGTGCTACTGCAGCAGAAAGCTGTTCTTAACCTGCTCTTTTCTACATTCTGTACTCCAGGACTGGGGCATCGTTGTTGTTTTTTTCCATTCTCCTCCCCTGAATCCCAGAGTTCAGTCTTGGCCGCCAGATTGCCATAGATCAAGGATATTCTGTTTGACATATCTAAGCAATCTTTACAACTGCTGTCCATTTGCCCACATATGTTCCTGCCAAAGCTCTTTAATTCACAGAACCCTTTCCACAGAGGAATTCTGCCTGCCCTCGGCTGCCACAGCCCCTGGGTCAGCTTGCATAACCACCGCACAAACACTCCTGAAATCAAAACGTTCGAAATCACTTCGCCACGGTTTAAACTCGCTGACCGCAAAAACAAGCGTTCCCAGAATCTATCGGTAAAGAGGCAGAACCTTAATTAAATAACAAAATGTCAGACATCGATATTAAACAACAGAATTCACTCTCTGCCCGAAGTCCTGCGGTCTGAGTCGATGAGGCAGGCCGACGCAATGAATTTCCTGGGACCTTTACAACATGGGGAGGCCACACACAAGCAAAGATAATTGACTAAAAGCCGTGATTTTGTTCACAAGGAAATTAGTTACATTACAGTAGATACGCAACGTACAGCCATTGGCATTTACAGAAAACAACAGCGTGAACTGCAAATACACACGCTGAACTCATAGTCTGAGATGGAACATTATAAAGTGCTTCGTTTGACTTTGAAAACATACCACTCTAACGAAGGGTGTGCAAAATAATGTTGCCATTTAAAAGGTGAATGTTTCACATGCACAAATCCAAGCCCTGTGGCTTACACTTGTTAACACTGAGCTAGGAGACAAACAGAAGGCAGGAAATGTCTGAGGTCTGGTGTCCGTTTGGTCACTCGCTGCGAACTGATAAATTTGTTCGGGTCATCGACCCGGGTTTCTGTCCATCACTGCGGTTTCCTAAGTCTCTTAATTAGCGGTCTCTGATCATGGCTGGTGCTTATGAATGAGCTGACGAGTTATCATTAGCTGTTTTGTGTTAGTCACACTGACACAGGTCAGATTAGCCTAGTGGATCGATGTGCATATAAACCTCAGTAGTTATTTTTTACAATTTGGAATATCAAAATCAATTTAAAAATAGAATGTAATGAGGGAAATATTGTCTTTAAGGATAACCAAAATGGTTCCCTCTTCAAATTAAGATCAGGGCACAACTGATGGATGTGTGCTGATTAGACGCACATTTTTTTATGCCACGTGTATTTTTTATATGCTCGAGACAATGTCCAAACCACAAACCTCCATTCTGGCATCATCTGAGTTTTCAAGAGAAAATATGGATGTTTTCATATTTGAAATTCCTCATTATCACTGCAGTATATAAAAGGAAAAAATGTAGTGGAAAAAACTAGCCAGCGAGTGTTACACAGTCATGATGGCATTTTTGTGGCTCCCTGACACCCAAAATTGCCTTTGTCATTCACTAATTTAGTCCACATGTCTATACACTCATTCTAATCGTGCCTTTGCAAACTTATTTGTAGTTCAGATATTCACTTACTGAATAAACACACAAAAAAACACAAAACGTCCCAGTCACTGCTTGTTTCAAAGTCTAGGCAGATTATATTTCTGTATCTAATAAAGGCCAAATATATTTATGAACTTATGAATATTTTTGCCTTTCGTGGGAGAGAAACAAGTCAAATAAATATGCGTACTGTTCTTTTCAAAGCTGGCGTCCGTAACTTTGCCTCTCTACCGCCATCTCTGTTTAAAACATATAATTGCAGGTTACTTTACGGACGGTGTGTTGACGTCAACAGACATTTCCCGGAAAATCGGACCCGACAGCCCAAAATATAAATCACCATTCTAAACTTGAATCAGGGTAAGATAAGGAAACCGTTCTGAACACTGATCTGTTATGTACTCGCACAATAACAGGTTGTTGTTTATTTTTAACCAAAACAAGTTACGGATGGAAGCTTTAACTTCTTGCATTAATGCATTAATAAAACAGACGAGTGAAAAGGGACCCGCTCCGATACCACAGCCCATCAGAAATAGCTTTCTGCGGAAAGTATTGGCCACTAGAGAGCGATCCAAACAAGACATTGAACTGTCCGTCGATGCTGGAAGACAGCTGAGCAACAAAAAGTATAAAAACTGTGAACGTTTGCGTAGAGACGTTATGAATATGATGACTGTATATTCACACTGATTGTGCAAATGTTTACACGAGGCAGTGAGCACACCTGGTTAAAAATAGCAGCGTTAGAAAACCAGCTTGTGTCGTTTATTTAATAGTCTATTAACACGAAACCAGCTTGATGTCCGTATCGTATAAAAATAAAAAAAAAGTATAAAGTTCCATTTTCAGGTTTTTAAGTTGTAGTTCATTTTACACTCATCTTCACTGTTAATTCATGAAACAAATAACTTTAAAGAGTTTATTTGCTCACAGTTATACGGTTTCTGTCTCCTGATCACCGTGTCGTATTAATACGCTTTAAGATCAATAGCTTTTATTTATCTTAGGAACAATCATTTTACTTTTCTACTTTAAAAATGAGGCGGAATAATTAAAAAAAGGCACACCGTGATATCACTATATCCCAGCAAACAGAGAACGTTTAGAAAACGTTAGCTAACGTTGGCTAGAATTTCTTTTCAAGTTATCAAAAACGTTCTTGCACTAACGTTTTGTAAACGTTGTATATATCACGTGTATCAAAAACGTTATTCTTATGTAATGGCCTTTTTAAAAAAAACTTTTTGTTTGATTAACTAATGATTGAATACTGCTCTTACCAAGCAATAATATTAACAGAACGTCTAAAAAACTGAACGTATTGAATTAAACTTTGAAAACAACACAAACATTTTTGTTACTTAATGGAAACGTTAAGAAAACGTTCTCACAACATTAAAACGTCAGCTGGGATGCGCGTCATTAAGTTGATGCACACAAGAGCACAAATGTTTAAGGACAGTCTGGGTGCAGGTGTGCGTAAAGCGTCAGATCAGCAGCGCGCAGAACTTACGTTTGTGTAGCCGGTGCCTGGAGGCGTGATGCTGACAGTTCGTGTATTCCATACAATGCAAGATCAAAACAATGGAGATCAGTTGTAATTGCATAGTAATCAGGGGAAGGGTGCTTGTCTTGTCAATGGTAACGTCGTCGCCCAACCTGTGACCCGTTGCACTGTGATCGGTGCAGAAACTCAACGTGTTATTCCTAAACCGGGCAGAAGCCCCAGCTGTGCTCAGACGCGAGAGAAACAGAGAACTGAGCTATGGCCCAATCGCACCTGGGCCGTTTCGCCAGCGACATCCTGGAAGCAATCCACATACGTGCCACGGAGAGATATCCGCTGAGAAAGGTACTCATTCCATGGAAGCGACGGAAGTATTAGTTCTCCATCCAGCGCACTTTACGCAGAACTTATGAGGACGAGGAAACAAGTTAAATTGGCATGCTGTGGGATTCTCCCGCTGAATGACTCTTCCCTGAACAGTATTCCTCTGTGGTCCACCAATGCACGTCCAGGTGTGAAGGTTACTTCATTTATTGAGTCTGACGTGTAGGAGGTCCTCGCGTCATCATGGTCGCAGCATCTCCAGAACCTCTCGGTGATACTTTGCCGATTTAAAGAGTTGCTGTAACGTGGCTTCTGTATCCGACGCAATCTGGATAGCTCGCAGTTACACGGTCGAGCAATTCACGATCTTTGCCTCTCGCCTGCTCACAGCCGTGTGCTCGTCTGCTAACTGATGACTTCAGCTCTCTGCAGCCTCTTTCCCCCTTTCTGAACTCCAAAGTTTATTTAGAGGGCGAGCAGAC
>JAZGTJ010010859.1:0-17598 GCA_036877575.1 Botia almorhae
TTGCAAATTGGCTTTATAAAAACATATTTTATAACAGTTCTCATAAGAAAAAACAAAAGAAAAAACAAAAGCAAAAGAAATGATGAAAAACTGGGAAATTAATACATGGTACTCTAAAAGGTATTTTTATATTTCTTTTTTTACCTAAACGTTAAATTACAAATTGTTTCAGTAAGCATTCGTTTCTCTTTTACTGACACAACATATAAACATATTCTGACTTAGGTACTGTTTTTGAATCTAACTGAGCTGTTTTTGCTGAGGACCTGCAAGTCCTGCCTTTTGTGCGTCAAGAGCAGCAATACTTACGTTTCCTTAAACTCTCTTTGGAGGGAAATGTCTTATGACAATCTTCGTTGCCATTTACAACAGTCATATCATTTCGTTTACGTTTACACGGTAAAGAGATGGGCGACGTCTCAGTAAATCCGTTACCCCATTTAGGATGTGTCTGACAAGAGTTACTGGACAGTAACCTATTGGGGTCCATGCTTTTATTAAATTCACAAATGTTCTCTGACTATATACAACATAAAGCTACAATCTTTGTTTTCTAGAAAGAAGCAGGTACCACGAAATGCTAGAGAAAGATTAGGATATCTGCAACATTTTAATCATTTTAAATGCACAAAAACTATATAAATTCAATTTGTATGCAGCTTTTTTTACAGACACCAAAAAATCTAAACAAAAAGTTGTGAGGAGGCGGGTTTATTCAAATTTTGCCTGTTTAAAACAATAAGTACATCATATGCTTTTTAGAAACACACACAAAAAAAGTTTAGTAGCGATGGATTTTAATGTCAGTAAGCATTACGAAAATATCGTCTGAATTTTTTGTGTACTTGTTATTATAGATGGATGGTCAAAATACCGGATTTACAAGCAGGCAAAAATCAAGTAGGCCTATCTAGGTGGTCCTAGAAGCCGATCCGATCTGACGTATTTCCCTTTTCACATGCCTCTTGAATTAAACGGGCCTTTTAGCGATCATTTCAGTCACATTTAACCTTTAATTACAACCAAAAGATGTTTAAAATCGAGGGACTCGGTCCGAAGATGGACCCCGAGGAAATGAAGAAAAAAATGCGAGAGGATGTTATCACATCTGTTCGCAACTTTTTGATTTATGTTGCGCTCCTTCGAGTCAGTGAGTATTCTGTTTACTGCATGGGTTAGAAAGGTAGTGTTATATATCAAATGGCATATTTTCACGTGATCATATTTAAACCTAAGCGCTGTCAGTATCCTTTTCGTGAGTGCCTTGAAGAAACTTATATTGGCGCATATTGATATGTTAAGCATCCCATCTATTTCAGGTTGTCTTCATAGATAGAGGTCACCTTTAATGCACGTTAATATTCAGAGTAAAGAAACAAGATTACTAACAAATTTATGACACGTTTGACTAATGCAGTTAGGTGTCCCCTTACTTCAGACAATCAGTTTCAGGCCCCGTATGTGGCAAGACTTGCATGCAGACCAGTGTCAGATCATGTCAAATAAATGGTATATGCAGGGTGGAATGGTGAAATAAACGCTTGGTGACTTTTTGTGTTTCAGCACCGTATGTTTTAAAGAAACTGGACAGCATATGAAACATTACTGTGGACAGAAAAAAATACAGATGAAAACACAGTACCTGGACAGTGTGGCACAGAGCCAGTTATTACACCGTTAGAGACCTGAAGATATGTCAGCCATGTTGCTTTTTATATATTTTTTTCTTGATGCAACTCAGTGTACTTAATTTTTTTTCTCAGCCATTCAAATATGTGGAAAACGAGTTGTTTACCGGAATGTTATCTATCGTTTATTGTGGTTAAAGCAATAAATCCGTTATGCCCAGTAACAATGTTGTAATTACATTTAAATGGTGTTATAAATTTTAAGTTTGCTTGCAGTCAGTCAACAGAAATTTTAAACAAAATATTTACCTTTATATTGTAAAGTATGCTGAAAGTTTTATGAACACCCACATTTTCAGCTCTAACACTTTTAAATGTATAAGGAGAGTAAAAAGTGATTGTCTTTGTTTTATAATAAATCATTTAATGACATTCACATTGTATTCAAGCTCCAAACTCTCCTAACAAAATCCATTTCTCCTTGAGGTGCCGAAATACCATCATTTCAATAAATCTGTTGCATATAAAATATTATTTTCCCGTTCATGTGTTTAGTCATCCGCATTAAATAAACAGAAGCAACTTGGAGTGTATAGTGAAGGGCAGATTTTGACTATTCCAGTTAGAGGTTATTAAATGAAATCATCCCAGTACATTTCTTTGCCTCTCATATCTCATGTTGATAATACAATGCCTTTAATGATTAGGTTCTACAGTACAGACCTTTCTTTCATTGATATTGCGATTTGATTTCTGTACGATTTTTTGAAAGCACATGTTAGGATGCTACAACTTTAGCTCACTGGGCATTTCAGAGCCTGTCAGCCCCGCCAGCAAGTTGTTTGCAGACAGTTCAGCCATGACACCACGCGTGGAGTAGGTGGCACTACCGATATGAGGGAGAACCACTGCAAGACAAAACAGAGATTCTTATGGATTTTAGGGATCTCCCTTTAAGGTACTGATAACTACTGAAATGGATTTACAATACTGATGCAATTGTTAAGCTGCAATTATACTTACCACAGTTTTTAAGGGTTAGTAGTGGGTGGTTAGTTGGCAGGGGTTCAGGGGTTGTGACATCTAGCCCTGCTGCTGCGATCTCTCCACTACTTAGGGCCTTAAACAAGTCCTCCTGATTCACAACGGCCCCTCTAGAGGAAGAAAATACACAATACACTTCAGTTTCAGTCTAGTATTGATTGATTTTGGGAAAACACTGTGGCTTAACAGTTCAGCAAAGAGTAACTACAATCAAAAATGACAGTGTGTCATTTAGTTGGAAAGACCCTCTGCAGAGGCAAGAAGAATTTATGACACTGAGAAATACCACAAGGTTGTTCAGTTCAATAATGAACAGCAATTAGGGTTAAAATTCCTACTGAAACACAATGATGCTTTGCTTTACTAGTGTGAAATACCTGCTGGTGTTGATAAAGACTGCAGTTTTCTTCATCTTGCTAAAAAAGGTTTGGTCACAAAGGCCCTGGGTGTCAGGAGTTAAAGAACAGGACACAACCACAAAATCACTCTCACTCAACAAAGTGTCTAACGGTACTGAAAGAGAGAGGGAGAATATGGGTTGGGGAATTAGATGACCAGTCCTGAAACAGGCTTAAAAAACATTAAGGGTTTGTGTATATTAAAATTAAAACTAACTAAAACCTCCAAACACAACACTATTGTAATTACTTTACATTAATATAAAACATTTAAGGCCAGCTATTTTTCTACTCTCTCAGGATTTCTTACCATATTCTCCATCAACCTCTTGGGCCTGAGGTTTGGGTTGTCTGCCTGTGTACAGCAATCTCTTCACTCCAAAGGGTCTCAGTCGCTTTGCAATCGCCAGGCCTACAAATCATAAACACATCTACCAAACTGATCTGTCAGGCCCCTTAATCATTTATGTCTATTACTGTAAAGGTAATTATATCAAATAAAGACAACAGAAGCCCAAAAGTTACTTGAAGTTTCAACAACATCAACTGACTGAGGTTTCATTTATCTGGACACATACTTGTTTGTTTAAATGCTTGTTTGCACAGTAAATGGGGCAGTTGTGGCCTACTGGTTAGTGAGTTGGACTTGTAATCAAAAAGGTTTCTGGTTCAATTCCAGCACTGGGGGGTTGCAACTGAAGTGCCATTGAGCAAGGCACCTAACTCCCAATTGCTCTCCGGGCGCAGTAATGTGCTGCCCACTGCTCCGGGTGTGTGTGTGTGTTCACGAGTTGCAGTGTGTGTTCACTCCTCACCAGTGATGGGTTAAATGCAGAGGTCGCATTTCGGGTATGGGTTACCATATCTGACAAATAGGTCACTTTCACTAAATGTCTGGCTTTGTGATCAAGTAAAAACATTGATGTGACAGACGTAACAGAATGATGATGCATAGGTGGGTAATTTATGGTATTGAAAGCACTGTTAACTTAACATGAGTGCTACTGTACCTATACGTCCTAATCCAATGACCCCAACAGTACTGCCAGACAGCCCATAGCCACACAACCATAGAGGCTTCCATGTGCTCCAGCCACCACTTAAAAGACAGCATGAGAAATTATAGAAAAAAACGCAGTGCAATTTTTAAGCAAAATTAAGTATTTGCAAAAACCAAATAGAACATGACACTGGATTCTGTGACACTGGATTAAAGAGCAACAGGCCCCTGAATCTGTTTAAACCAAGAAGTGGTATAGGGCAGATGATGTTATAGAAAAAGTGTAGGACTTACTTTTTGACTTCCTCTACACCTTCTGGAAGGCGTCGAGCAGTGGCCAGGAGCAGAGTCACGGTCAGCTCAGCAGTAGCATCTGTCAAAACATCTGGAGTGTAACCTACTCGTATCCCTCTAGGACAAAGAAAGAAGGTAAACATCTTACTCATTACTCAGAGTATAACAGACTGGGCTCATCATTTAAATTATACTGGATCTAAACATTTATCTACTTTGTATGCTTCAAGAAGTCATTTGCAAGAAGCAGTTCAGTGAAAGCCTAATCTGATGTGGCATTATCGCTGAAATTTATTCAACAATTCAGACAAACAAATGAAGGCATGCAGTAACATAAGTCACCTTTTCTTTATCTCGTCTATGGCAAGGTGGTCAAATCCCACAGAAAGAGTGCTGATCACTTTCAAGTTGGGTCCTGGGCAACACAATGTTGACAGCATATATGTCAAATACCTTATGTTCATATCCAACCTGCAGTTGTTCTACAACATCTAACAAACACTTACTAAACTAGAGAACTCAAGAATGTATATTTCTTAGTGTTAGACAACATTGCTTTAGATCTAGTGGCTGTTTATGAACAAATAGCTTTGACAAAACCAGAGGTTTGTTTTACCAGCAGCATCCAAGACCTCAGTATCGATTTTGTCCGATAGTAAACAGAAAAGCCCATGAGCACCCGCCACCCCTTTCAGCAGCTCTTCCCGGGGCACAGGTTCATCAGAGTCCCACACTGACAAATTACACCTGCACACAATGGAAAACAGAGTTCTTAAAGAACTGCGGTCCACATATAAAACAGTTTGTGCTGTTGTTTCTTATTATTTTAAACGTCCTGTGCAGCGTGTCACTTATAATCCACTTCTTGTTGAAAATTGCCAAATGTTGTGCAATATGGTCAGAAATAAGAAGTGTTTCGTTTTAAGACCACGAACTTCAAGACTCTTCAAGACGAACTTATAGTGTTCATAATACTGCAATTATGTCAAGGACACAGGCGTCCTCCAGTTTCACATATCCCCTGACCACCTTTACTTTCACAGAAGCCAGCGTTTCAATAACATTTCTTGTAAAATTGCCAACTCTTGTCATACAAGAGCATGTAAAGTTTCGTACATGCCGGCTTTTTGCAGTATATTAATTCCCTCCTGCGGAACGCGTCTAGTGACGAATACTTTTAACATCTGCTGCGCGCTCATCATGAACGATTAAAGGTTAAACAAATGATTTAAGCTTATATGGTTGACTTTAAAGCCGATAACGCCAAACGCCAAACTTTCCCTCTTCCAGAGGCCACAAACTTGGGAAGCAATATAAAATACGTAACAGTCCGCTAACGGCCGCGTTTGACAGGCTTTAGCGCCATGTAGTGGAGCGGATGCACAGCGCACCTGCACTTCCGCGCTTTATCTGACGGGAATTTAAATGGACCCCTTTAACTTACATTAAACGCTGCAAAAGATGTATTCAAAATTACGAGAGGTACATAAATGTTTTACCCCTGCTTTGCCTTTGTTGTGTTTGTTTTACTTGTTTATACTTTTTAAGTAAGTTCATTCCATTCAGAATCTGCGTTCGATAAGTACTATTTTCATTTGTAAATATACGTACATTGCCAAGTATTTGTAGAACGTATGAATGTTTCAACGTTAATTTACTGCATTGCTTTGTCATTATTTAATATATGTACATTATATTGACACTGTTAAAGGAGTTTTTGTATGAATATTTCAACGTTAATTTACTGCAGGTTATGAGATTCTTATTGACTTTAATTCATCGAGAGCGTAGTCAACGGTCAGGTGGAGGTCTGATGGTTGCCATAACAGCTCTGTGTGATCTACCGGTGACTTTAACCGGTAAAACACGAAACTAATAAATTCATACTGACTCAATATCAATATTTCACTTTCTATGTTCGATCAATAACTTTCATGCTTTGTATAAATGCCTCTTTTATCATTATTCATTCACAGTATCTGCTGCTGGTGCTTGGTGTAACAAAGTGTCCAAATCTGCTCTGCAAGGTGAGTTTCTATACAGTTTCTTACGTTTATACATCATTTTGCTTAATCTTATTTTTTCCTTTTTCAGAGGTTATGGAAAGACTTTACCTGCGTGTTCCACCTTGTGAGTGTATTCATCAAGAAGAACTGCAAAAGTTCATTGACAAATTTGGGTGTTTGTTTTTCATCTATTCATTTCACGTGAGTGCTTCTTCCTCCATGACGATCCATTAAGAAGTTTGTTCGTGTTTAAATCTTCTCCTATAGCAATATTTTCCAGACATGTATATTTGTAGTCACATTTTGTGTTTCTTAAAGGCTGGAAATGCTAGTAGTCAGTCAGTGGAGACCGAGCAATCAAGGATTCAAATGTTTCTGCATAGACTTAGCGTGGTTCATGCTCAGGTGATTTTTTTATAAACCTGCAACCTTCTGATGTTTGTTTTCCATTAAGATGAAAGACTGTGTATTCTATTAATACTTCTGTGTGTCAAATACAGTAAATTATTCTCCCTCCTTTTAGTGAATGTCTTATTATCTTTCTAATTTACTTCAGGTCAAAATCTTTTTTGAGATTAGAACTGACACCAGAACACAGCATGAGATTTTGAGGTTAGCTAACAAAGTTCTACCTTTTTCTCATGTTGCTCTTACTATTTAATGCAAGTAATGATTATTCTTCTAAAATTAAGTTTTAAGTAAAAATTTTCTTATTTGTTCTATTACAGTGAAGAGACAGGAAGTAAAGTTTCAGTGGTGAATCACAGCATTTCTTTGGACACTGCTGCATATGGACAGTTAGTTCCTGCAATTGTTTCACTAAATAATCTTATTGGCAAACAGAATCAGGATTGGATTAAACATTCTAAACGAATCTTGTCTGACCAGCCATTTACTTGCTTTTCTACATTCAGATACTTTATTGCCAAATGTCTTTTGTGTTTCTGCTTTTAATTATGTTATGAAGGAGTCCATTCTTTGTACGCTGTCTCCCATCTTGTCCCAAAATGCACCAAGTATTGGGAAACACATTCAGTTGTGTTCTGTCCTCTGATGCAATAGAAGACGGGCTGTGTGGGGAATTGAGCATGACTACCATGGCAACACTTGCACCCTGTATGAATCAGTACCCCAACTGGCCAACTCGTCTATCATGCATACGAATATCCTTTGTTGTGTTGCCTTGATGGTAGTTAAAATAAATAATTAATTTTATTAAAATAAAACGTATGCATATGATTTAAGAAAGGGGTTTGATGCAGCACAAATGATTTATAAATTAAAAAATTAAAAATAGGAGTATGGGGGTGATATTTTTCTTGCAATAATTTATTCCTTAACAGTCACTATACATATTAGTGTACAGTCCATGTGGCATGCCTTTAATGCACCAGGCACACATGAGTTTTCTCAAGAGCTTGGCTACTTCACTGGGCTGGGCTGATCTGGGTCTTTCTAAAGTCTCCTGTGTGGAAGCTCAGACCATTCAGGGTAAATGACAGGGGCAAACAACAAGAAATTGGGGGTACTGTGTGCAAATTGACTCACTGTGTTGCAATTTCATGGATGGCAGCCTTTATAAAAAAGCTTAAAAGGCTACAAGTCACTCTAGGCTAATAGAAATCAAGACATGCCACCAAACAAATGTGCTGTGGTGATCAACATGTATATATGTTTAATTGTTGCTTTTCTTTATACAGGCTCCCTGTGTTCTGAAGTAGAATTTTCTGTAGATCTCTGTAACCACACTCAGGAAACTGAATCAGGATGTAGTAACACTGTACAACAGAACCTTGAACCAGAATGGAGCCATGCTGCAGAACAGATTCTTACTCTATTCATTTTCACTCAGTACACTGACCCTTTCCACTCCCAGCTCTCAGACTTCATAAGTAGGTCTCATGTACTTGTTCTATCTCATAGACGGTTTAAGGACTTGAAATTTTGAGATTCTGCTTTTGAATGTTAAATATGTCAGGCAATGAGGAGGTTTTAGAGAGACATTTGAATGCAGTGCTTTGGTACAATGGGGATCAAGTAAGGACAGCTCTGCAGTCTACCCTGAAAAAGACACTTAAAAGTTTCCATAAAAGACAAAATGTAAGACTAGTTAACGTTACTGAGTTTTGTCGCATTTAACAAATGTGCTGTATAACAATGTAGCTATCGGTCATTGTTTTAGCCTAACTGAACCATGCAACTTTTGTGTGTGTACTGTAGACCAGGCAGAGGTTGCAGTCTGCCATATCCACTGTCTTGAGCTCAGTGAACAAAATAATTAGTAGTAGCTGCAGTGCAGAGTTTCGGAAAGCCTGCTATGACAGTATGAAGGTATTATATATGGCTAAAGTTTATTCTAGTTCATTTATCCCACTTCAGATATAATTTTTTAAACTGTGGTTCTTCTTAAGAACTGCACCTACTAACTCATTAAGATTATAAAATATTGAACAACTTTTTAGGTCAAGAACACCTATGAGTTGCGTGTATCTTTGCAACAATCTCTTCAGAGTGTTGTGGACGGTCGTTTTACTCCCAAGCATATGTGTAATAATGAAAAGGTGATTTCATGATTAAAGTTTTCTTAAGATTATTTCATTGATCTGTTCTTATTGTTGCCTTTTCATCATGGATCTTTGTGATTTAATGTTTTCAAGAAACTGTTTTGTTTTCCCACGGTGGCTGAAGCTGTAAGCTCTGAACATAGTATTGAAAGCTGGGATGAAGGTAAGTTTGACTCTCCTGGAAAAAAAACAGCTTAGAGCAGGTTGAGGTTGGTTTATGCTGGTTAGTGTGAGTTTGGTGCTGGTCTAGCTGGTAGACCAGTAGAGCCATGTTGTAAAGCACACTAGCACCCCTTGCTGGGGAATGTCTCAGAAACACTTCATACATTAGTGCTTCATAGAACTAACTGGGAAGTGGTGGATTTGTAACACCATTAAGATCATTTCTGGTTTCATATCTATCTTGGGTTAAAATCTTAGAAAAAAAATTATAGCATTAGTGGCTATAATTAATAGGCAATCATTAATATAATTAATTTTATTATAGCCACTATAAAACGTTTTATTTAAAAGAATATCATTTTGATTCATCATTTGTTTCAGCTTTTGAAGATTCACGAGAATTGTCTCCTAAGAGGATTCAGAAGGACCTTGAATCATCATGCTTTATCCCTAAGAAGAGACAGTGCTCACAGTTCTCTGAGAATTCAGACGCCTTCATAACATTAATACATTCAGATGTCTTGGAGGCTTCAAACGTTCAAACAAGTCCCCTGTTCCCTATACAGCTTCCTCAAAGTCAGGAAGCCAAAATGACCTCAGACGAGCCTTCAGTTCACTTCTTGACATTGACAAAACTGAAAAATGAACAGGTGGAGCTTTATTTATGTACTGTTTATGACACTTATTGAATGTGATGATACATAGTTGACATCAGCTTACAACAAATACTGTTTATGTTCTAATCTAGCTTTTTGGTTATCTCTATTTTTGTGTAGGTAGAAAAGCAGTGGCTTCAAGAGCTTGAAAACCTTTCTGAATGGGACTAAGAAAAGTATATATGAGATCTTCCAGACTAACTTTTTGTCTCATTTCGTGCTATTTTCATGTCGCCCTTAAAAACATATGTTGATTTTTTCTTGCATATGTTTATGGATATATATAAAGTATGGTACATCTTTTGTCATTCAGGATACAGTTATCTGTTGATAATATACTGGTTGCCGCAAAACAAATGTCATGTGCATCTGTTAAGCAGTGTTGTGTTTACAATTAGTTGTAATTTATATATCTATATAGTTTATTTGTAAGTATTTACTTTTTAAACATAAATTATTTTTCTTGTACCAACCATGAAATGAACTGGGTTGCCCAGTGATAGTTGTGTTACAGATCAAGTTTTGCATGTTGTCCAATGACAGACTCCTCCAACAACAAACCGTACTGCGAGCCTGCAGCCGCAGTGGATAAACTAACGCCTTCTCGTTCGTTCATGCAAAATCTCGCGAGAACTCAGTCTTTCGTACTTTCAGTGCTTTCTTGGTACTATTTGTTATGGACAGTATTGAGCTATCCGAGCATCGCGAACACACAATGGACTGAACTTTATAAAGGTAATCAATGCCAGACCAAATGTAATTTATTCCGTCGTGTATTTAATCTGTGTAATATGTCCATAATTACCTCAGCATTTGGCTAAGCTGCAAATATCAGGCTAAAATAATGAACGACACCGGCTACAGTCATACAGTGTTAGTGTGGTTACAAAGCGACTGTCTTTTCTTCATCTGACAGAAATGTAGACACTCACGTTTAGACATCTGCTGCTTGACTGAGTGACTTGTTTTCTAGCCGGATAGTTATAGCATTAAGTTAGTAACGTAATGATCATAGTGATAAAATAGTCAGTCAACGTTTATAATGTCATCATAACAGGGTTGTGTTAACTAAAACTGAGTGTTTTTTAAAAGTATAAACTTCGGCACCCACTGTCACCGATTGGAAATGGAGCCGATTAAGTCGTTTTGGGATGTGTACGTGATTAGTTAGATATTAGTGTTATATTACGAGTTAGATAGTAAAGCAGCTGTCACTTTTATTGTGGAGAACATTGTTTTCGACCTGCATAGTTCAGATTGATGTTCCGTGGTCATATAGGTGTTTAAAAAGTTTCCCAGTGTAAGTTATGTGTTGAGGTGTATGAATAGAGATGGATGAGCACATGACTAGACTAGATTTTTCTCTTTAATTTTATATGGTGTCTGGGTAGACCACTGCATGCATGCATGCCATGCCATGCAGCAGTGTTGATATGCTTTGTTTTTAAACATTGTCAATGTTCAGCAGGATTGAGTGTGTGTCTCCTGGACTTGCCATCTTAAGGATGTTCCCTTGCCTGGCCCATAGACCATGGCAAGTTCTCTGTCGGGTCTGCCTGCAACAACGAGCTTTTCTGTCTCAAAGACCCTCCAAACTAGCAAAGCCATGTTTTGGTAAGGTGTCATGCACTGTAGGAATCTACAGCTATTTTATGGAAAAACAATAATTCTTTACTCATGTATTGCATCCCTCATTTAGAACTAAAGATGTGTTTTAAACTTGCATCTTATCATTCAACTGTGTGTCATAATAAACCTCCAAAAGTTCTAGTTTGTACATGAATTTTTCTGTAGTCTGGAAAGAAGTCTAAATGCATGTCTTGTGGCCTACTATAGGTTGGCAAAGTGGAGGAGGGATTCACAAGCTCTGGTTCAGCTTCCCAGACTCCAGAGTGGCGTATGTGACATGGACACAGGTGCAGTACTGCTCAACATCAGGCAGTGGTAAAGAAGATTCTCCGGCAGGCCCTGGCGAGCCAAAAACCACTGTGAAAGCACAAGCCGCCCAGCCCTCTGCAAAAACAGCTGGTAGTGATCATTTTTTAAATGTTCAAACACTACATTAATATAGTCTAGCGTATATATTTATTTTGTATTGTGCTTGCACTTATTGAGTGTTAGTAATATCTCTAACACTCAATAGATTATTCTGATTTGTTCTAACAGTTTATGGTTTTAGTAATTTTTTTCTGGTTTGCATTTAGGGTTGTCAAAAGTAGAGAGCATTCAAGTGAAAGGTATTGCAGTTTTTTACATTGTAGTCTCTTCTTTCAACCAGAATGTATATCATGACAGCAGCATGTGTCACTGTTTGTTCCTTGTGTTCACAGTTCGGGCTGTCCTGAAAAAGAGGGAATATGGCACCAAATACACCAAGAATAATTTTATCACTGCAGTGAGAGCTATGAACGAGTTTTGCCTCAAACTCAGGTATTTTAAGATTCAGGTTGTTTTTTGATTGTGATTTTCTGGTAGTAACAAAAAAATCACAGTATAACGTTCATTTATTAACATACCACCTATCTTAATATAATGCTACATGTAGGCATGTGCAGCAAACATGCAAATCATTGTATTTTTGTTTATTCCAAGTGACCTTGAGCAGCTAAGAAAGATCCGTCGACGAAGTCCCCATGATGACACAGAAGCCTTTACTGTCTTTCTCCGGTCAGATGTGGAGGCAAAGTATGTAACACAGTCTTTATAACAGATGTACAGATAACTGAAATATTAGTTAGACGCGTCCGCCATCAAGTGTTTGGTGTCTTTGTTCAGAGCGTTGGATGTGTGGGGAAGTCAGGAGGCACTTGCTCGAGGGAGGAAGCTAAGAAAAGAAGTGGAAAAGGATGCCCAAGAAAGTATGTGTTTCCCTCTTTTATTAGTGTTGAACTGCAGTCTACTGTTTACTGCATGTAATCTACTAAATAACCGGTTATCTCACGCCTTCTCACTTTTCAGCCATATTTAAAAACCAGCAGCTGCTGAAGGAATACAAAGATTTTTGGGGAAACACAAAGGTAGGATAGTTTATCATTCATTTCTATACTCTTTGTTTTTTGGTGAATTATTAAGCTAAACCTAACACCTTTATCCCCTTAACTCGCATTGACTTACTAATTCTTAAAGGTTAATTTTATAATATAATTATACTGAATAGGCATACTTATCCACAAGTAAAC
Source organism: Botia almorhae (assembly GCA_036877575.1). NCBI lineage: Eukaryota > Metazoa > Chordata > Actinopteri > Cypriniformes > Botiidae > Botia > Botia almorhae. The sequence continues at coordinate 12,932 of JAZGTJ010010859.1, forward strand.
CCTCATTGTAAAGCTTTAACTAGGCAGAGGAAAGCTAATTTAGTCCACATGATTCATAAAGTGAAATGTCCTCAGGGTTTGCGTGTCCTTCTGTGTCTGCGTATTCATTCCATATGACCCCACATCGCTTCTAATTTAACCTTACAGCAGAAAACACGCTGTAACCTTTATAAAGGTAAAATGTGATGGGTTTGTGACATTGTTTCTATGTCTTTCATAGCCTCGATCAGGGAACAGGACGCCATTTCTGCAAGGACCAGGAAAAGTGGTGATGGTTGCTATGTGCATGTACGCCTGGGTGTAATTCTGTTACACCACCATCAATAAATACCAAAATACGTCAGATACAGAAGATGAACGAGCATTTAACAGATTTGCTTAGGATTGAGTCTTAGGATTGAATCCACTCATTTTGACACATTTCAAGCCATACAAAAATGTTTTATATTGTAAAAGAGAAGCTTGTTCTGTGTCTTCTATTAGATTAAGGAAATTGAGTTATCGGGCATGTGCTCTCACATGAGGAAAGATCAGTCCTGTCTTGATTGTTTATCTTCAGCTCTATGTTAAAGAATTATAACTGTCTGTACTAATTATCTTTAAAAATCAACTTTTGTCTTGTTTGTAGATTCAGATAGTTTGAACCACTGTCAAGGTTTTACATAATTGTTATGTATTACCATTTAATTCCTAATATGATACCATTCAGTTTGAATGTAAACGTTACCATCACAACTTTTGATTCGTTTTGTTTGAACTTTGCAGAAATGGACTGAATTTCTTCTTCAAGCTGTTGGCATGGGTTTACACTGGATCAGCCAGTATGTTTTCAGAAGCCATTCATTCTCTGGCTGATACCTGTAATCAGGTGAGATTTATTCTCTTTAAGTCACCTTTGAGGTTCCTTATATTTGCCTCTTTCTTATTTTAAGTCGCCTGTCGTGCTCTCTTTCTCACAGGCTCTTCTTGCACTAGGCATCAGTCAGTCGGTCCGTAACCCAGATCCTGTCCACCCGTAAGTGCTTGTGTACTGTTCAGCTAGAATACTTCCTTCATATACACAATCAGTGAGTACTTCTCATCCTGCTATTCATCTTTTTAAAGGTACGGCTTCTCTAACATGCGTTACATCGCCTCTCTGATCAGTGGAGTGGGCATCTTCATGATGGGTGCAGGCTTGTCCTGGTACCACGGCATTATGGGACTCCTGCACCCTCAGCCAATAGAATCACTGCTCTGGGTTAGTAGCTTTAGATTTGTGTTTGTGTGTGAACAGGATAGTTAAAGTAGTCAGTGGAGTTATGTGGCTGGTATATTTGTGTTGCAGGCATACTTTATCTTAGCAGGCTCTCTGGTTTCTGAAGGAGGTGAGATGTTGTTTTCTCTTACACACTGTTTGAGAAATCGCTGTATCATTCCTCACAAAGGCTAATGTCTTAAATGCAATTACTTCTCCATTGCATAGTGCATTATTTTGATAGTATCTATAACATCTGCCGATTTCCCATAAAGCTACACTGTTAGTGGCCATTAACGAGATCAAGAAGAGTGCACATAAACATGGCCTGTCCTTTTACGAGTATGGTATGTACCTTTGGTGGCTTTACATTTATTGATTACGATTAGGGCTATTGCTGTTTTGTTTGAGAGCTGTTGTTTGTGTGTGTATGGCAGTGATGCAGAGTCGAGACCCCAGCACTAATGTGGTCATGCTGGAGGATGCTGCTGCAGTGCTGGGGGTGGTGCTGGCAGCTGGATGTATGGGGCTCACCTCACTTACAGGTATTTAATATAAGCTCACAGGCCTAATTAGCTGAGTCCTTATAGCAGCACACAAAAGGTTGTGATTTCAATATGGGCTTTATCTCCTTGTAAAGAGCAATTAATGTTTTTAATGCGTTGTAAATGTGTCTCTCTGAACGTACCACTCTACACTCACTAAAAAGTCACTAGCTATGACCAATCAAAGGCTAGTTCCTCTTGCCCTGCGGATTTGCAAGGCTTTGTGTTAAATCTGTGTAGAGGTATAGATAATGCTCTGTTCTGTAGACCTCACTTTAGTTGTGATTTACTGGAGTTTAGTTATTGAACGAACAATCTTGTTGATTTGACATAGCAGTGCTAATTAGAAATAGCACTTTCTGTTTTTACCACAAGAGGTCTCTTTGTTATTAAAAACTACTGCATGTTAATTTGCATACATTTACTGCACAATCCTCTCTCTCCCTTTCTCTTTCGCTCTCTCCTTCTGCTTCAGGTAACCCATACTATGACAGTCTTGGTTCTTTGGGTGTGGGAACCCTGTTGGGGACAGTGTCTGCATTCCTCATCTACACTAACACAGAGGCTCTGCTGGGCCGCTCCATCCAGGCTGAGCACATGCAGAAGCTCACAGAGTTCCTGGAAAGTGACCCTGCAGTCAGGTCAGCTGCTTCTGGCTCTGTTAATGCTCTGTTATTCACAGTATGCATAATGAGTACTTAAGTAACAGACATTTTACAGATTATAACTACAGTAATATAGAAACAAAATCCAACAGAAACCATTTGAAATCCTAATCTAATCTAAATCTAATTTAAAAATGGATTAGATTTTATATACAGTTTTATGCATCATTTTATTAATAATTGCATATTTTTAAAAGTGGTAATTTCAGCTTGTTTGCACATATAAAATTTGATTTGAAGTCGTCATTTTGACCCTTTTTGTCTTCAGGGCAATTCATGATGTAAAAGCCACAGATATGGGACTGAGCAAAGTGCGCTTCAAAGCAGAGGTGGACTTTGATGGTCGGGTGGTAACACGCTCGTACCTGGAGAAGCAAGACATTGAACAGATCCTCAACGTACGTACTGAGTGATGGAGTGATGAGACTTCTGATCTGATCCAAAGCACCTCTCAAGACTTCAGCATTGGCATTGGTTGTTTTGAACTTATTTTTTGTGTCCACCTTTGGGTTGTGAATCTTGGCTGCATCTGAACTGTTGGTATTATAAAAACACTTTAGTTATGGTGGTATTTGCTAAAGAATCACCCTGTTGTAAGCTCTGATTGTCACTAATAAATGTGTGTGTGTGTGTGTGTGTGTGTGTGTGTCTGGTGTATAGGACATTCAGCAGGTAAAGACACCAGAAGAGCTGGAGAACTTTATGCTTAAGCATGGGGAGAATATTATCGACACTTTAGGAGCAGAGGTGGACCGCCTGGAGAAAGAACTCAAGGTATCACTCCTTTAGTAAAATAGACCACCATGACATTATACACATGATGTATGTTTTCTGTCTGGTGTTTGTTAATATAACCTGTGCTGTAAGAATAAATTCAGCTGTACGTTTGCCAGCCAGCACACGTGCAGTTACACATGTCCAGTTCAGCTATGATATATTGTCATATCTCCACAAATAAATGGAAGTGGAACCAGTTTAAAGTTTCTAAACAATATTTGATAAAGAGAATGTTTTGAATATGTTTGTAATCTGTTCTCATTGATTACTGATCTGTATCTCCCATAGCAACGCAATCCTGAGGTGCGGCATGTGGATCTAGAGATTTTGTAGTGTTATGAGACATGGAACAAAGGAAGAAGAAGAAATCAAACCTCAATCAACCCATTAATCTCTTCAATTAGCCAATCAGCTGCAGTTTTACTTTAATACATCTGCAGTGTTAACGGTCTTGCATCACTCAAGCACTAACCTGTACATGGTTTCAATAGTTTGGTAAGCAAAAAAACAACCAGCAATGAGAGGACTCCAACTGGATAGAGACATGAGCAATAATGACCGTAATGTCCTTGATTTTACAGTCATTAACTTACGGTTGTGTGCTAGTATTATCAAAGCTTTAAATTATGTCCATGGATTCCAGAAGGACCAGAATCTTTTTATCATTTTACTTTATGCACACAGAGCAGCATATACACACGTTTCTCAGTGTTCTCTTTGTAATGCAAAGCCAACAGGGATAGTTCACAAAAAATTAAAATTCTCCATCATTTACTCACCCCCATGTAATTTTAAATCTATGATTTTCTGGAACTTTGGACGTAAAAGAATATATTTTAAGAAATGTCCTAGGTATTTTGTGCCTATACAATGGAAGTCAATGGGTGCTGGAGCTTCAAAATATCTTCTTTTATGTTTCTCAGAATCAGAAAAGTCAGAAAAGGTTTGAAATGACATGAGGGTGAGTAAATAATGGAATAATTTTCATTTTTTGGGTGAACTATCTCTTTAAAAGGTATCTGTTAAACACATTTATTCTGATATTTGAAAGCATAGACTTTATATCTAAATTATATTTAGAAAATGAATAATATTTTTCTATGTTGATTTGTTTTGTTATTCAGATGCAGTACGTGGCGTTTCAGTAATGCCATTGCTGTTGAATGAAATAGACTGATTTGTTTGTAAGTTAGTGTATGTAAAAAATGTGTAAACTGTAACATATTTCAAAAAATAGTGTTTAGTGAGCATTTGGTTTGTTTATCAGTTTAAACACTCCTCCACACTTAAACAATACACAATATTTTAACAAAAGTTTCAGCAATTTTTTATTTATTCATTTTCATTTAATTATTTAAAATGGAGTTAATAGCAGAAAAGGTGTGTTTGCAAAACTAAAATGGTATATTATAACCACAGAACTATAAAACCAGATTAAGTAAA
>JAZGTJ010010860.1:5621-17598 GCA_036877575.1 Botia almorhae
GGAGGCTGCTGTAATCAGTTTTAATTTTGCACATATTATTAAATTATTCTCAAACTATCTATTCATACCCCTTAAATGATTGTATAACATGCACCTGTTTCTCTTTGTCTGTGTCTGTCTGTCTGTGTGTTTGTCTGTATGTCTGTCTTTGTGTGCTGTGTACATTTATCATACATGTAAAGCTGCTTTGTAACAATGTCCTTTTGTGAAAAGCGCTATATAAATAAAGTTGAATTGAATTGAATTGAAAAGACGTCCCACATACAGATGGCAATATGGTGTGTTAATTATGGTGGTAAGTTAACTGTTAACAAATGAAATTGCAATAGTAGGAAACAGCAAACCACTCATTCTGTTTTAAACTTGTAACTTTTATGTTACATCACTGCAGATTAGATCTTGTCAGTCTCTTTACTTGATTTTCAAAAATCAAGTTGGAGATTCCTTTATTGAGTGGATGGTTATAAAATTATTTCAGTTTAGAAACACCCTATAAGTGGGAAACAGGCTTAAATATTGTTTTGATTGAATTTAAAAACACCTATCCAGGTTTCGAAATGCCAATCATTTGGAAATGCCCTTTTCCACAGAGACCCTGGGTCTTTCTCCATACTCAAATTGATGCGTCCTCATTTCCTTGCTCCTCCATCCTCTTGCCCGTGACCCAGAAATTGACTGAAGTCAGACATCTTAAAGGACATCACAGTTCTCTAATTATATTGTGAGGAGGTGAGGAACAAGGAAAAGGAACACTTCTTGAGCTAGGAAACATTGGTGTATCCTATGCAGAAGTGTTTTTTGTCCTCGCCTAGCGTCCTTGCGCCTTTCCCTTGCATACTAAGGGATTGGAGCTAAGATGCAAAGAGAGTAAGCAAGAAAAGGAAACGAGGACGCACAAATTAGAACTTACTGCAGTCTGTAATTTTTTAACTGCTGTATCTCATTAGCAAGGGTTGTGCATCAAGAATTAGTTTTGTTTGGTGTTGTTATTAAAACCGGCTGTGAACGCTTCAGAATGTCAAAGCATTATTGGGTCACTGTGGGTTGTACCATCTAAGAAATTTATTTAAGATGCATTACAAGAAGTTCTGGCAAGCACACTCTAAATATTTACAAAATCTAATTTGTGAACATGGGAAATAACTGGAAAATCTTAATAAACAAATGATCGTTAATTTAGACCACCATGACAGGCATGCTCTCTGTAAGGACAGTCAGCCAAGATCCAGATCCACTTACACACCACAAAAAACTGTCAACCAATCCTATTATTTTCCAATTACATCTGGCACCAATTGGCTAAAGTTGCATGTACACAGCTAATACACTTATGCGATTGTAAATTTTGGCGTCTGATTTGGGCCAAATGTGATTTTAAATCTGATATGTACTGTAGCTAACATCTGTCAACTCACTCACATTTAGGTTGCATTGACTCTGCAAGCCATACTGTGCTGATCCGATAGACATAAGTCTCTGACTGTGTTTACTCTAGTACCCTGCCAGACAGCAGACCTCAAAAAGAAAACGGATTTGTTCAAAACTGCCCATGGGTTCACATAGCTGGGTGAATACTGTGCCTCCTTTGGGATGAATACAGCATTATTGTTACTCAATAGATAGGCCCATGTGGAATGTGTGATTGAAATAAAGTAAAAAAAGAGTCATTCTTTGTTTTTTTTAGAAATTTTCCTCTCACATCTGCATGTACAGTTACCTACAAAAAAAAAATCATGCATTCACTTAATTCAGTTATAATCTGCATATAAAGTTAAATGCCCCAAACGAGGAACAAAACTGCAACAATTGTACAACGCAGCATGCAACAATATATACAGAAGCCCACTGAATATATAATCATGCACTTTTCAATTTGTCTGGCTGGGTTTTAACGTAAACAAGCAGTTGTGTCTAAAGAGCACATAATTAGAGGTACAAATAAATCTGATGGGTGTCAGTCTATTCAATCGTGAAGTGCAGATCACTGCACTTCCAAGACCACTGATGGACTAATAGATAAAAGCTTCTTAATGGACAGATAGTAGCAGTGTGTGTGCGTGTATGTGTGTGAGTTTTAAGTTATATTATTGCTTTAAGCTATCTTCAATAATAAAAGTACAACTTTTCATTTTAGTTTATGTTAACCCAGGTCTATTAAACACTGTACATGAGTAGTCTCTCAATGGCAGTCTACCTTGTACATCGGCAGTTTACAATAAGCAGCAGCCCCACCTTAATGGCGGTCTGCCTTTATGCCTTGCTTCATGCTGATAATATAAAACAGAACAATTAAATAAATATTGATATTCCTGCTTGCTTACAAGATTGTTCATTATTTATTTCTGCAGATAATAGAAAAATATGATGAATAAATATAATATTGATACTCTCATTACTGCAAACACGTACTCTCTCTAATAACTGCATATAAATGGCTCAAGCCTCTGTTACTAGTTCTAAAATGACCTTTTGGATGTAGCAATGGTGGCTTGAGGACAAAAACCTGTAAAATGTCTTGAAACAAAACATCTGAACTATGTCTTGTAACATCTTGTGATGGGGTAACTGTGGTATACGTGGTAGAATTGATTCCAGCCTGTTTAATCGATTCTTTTTTTAGTCATTTGTATTTTAAAAATATTTATTTTGTTAATCTGTAATTGGAATATTGGTGTCCTTTTTCATTTGCACTCCACAGTCTTAGAGTTTATTTTTAATATTTATTAATTTACAATTACAAACTTTGTCTGTTTTTACCACTTGTGGTGTTCTGCTGTTAAGCTCTTGCTTTGTTAAACTCTGTCTTTTGAATAAACTGATTTTGCAATGTTTTGAGCTTTATTAGTTATGCTGTATGTGTCCTAATTACATTGATGTAACATTGTTGCAATTTGGAATTCAACTGTGTCTAAACACATATATGTTAGCACAACATTGTATTGTTTAATTTGACATATTGCTCCCTTTACAGCAGTCTGATGTAATCCATGGAAAATGAGTATTTTCTGTACATGAGAGGATGGGGGCCTCATTTTGATATTTGCTTAGGGGCCCCAAAATGCTTGGGCCGGCCCTGCTTTCTGTCTGAATTTCATTTGACATTCATCCATTTAATAATTTTCTCTGAAAATCACATGATCGTCTTAGAGGACAGTGTTTTTTATCATGTATCATGTAATAATATCTATTTCTTAGTGATGCCATATAATAAAAAATAAGATGTATACATGCATGTACTGCATGTTTAAAATACATGTTTAAAAAACAGAGTCTTAAAAAAATATATCTTGTTTAAATCAAACAGCACCCTAATGTTTTTTTAATGAGCATAATTATTTTTAGATAATATCAGAGTATTACTACTTTAAAATGTACATTAGATAAAACAACCAAAACAAGTGGAGGTGAGTCTTGTTTTTTTTCATCCAGCGGTCATCAAACACGTCCTGCAGCAAAACTGGCGGAACAGTTTCTTCTCACATAATCGGTTGGACTTGACCATCTCACAGAACACCTCATCCGCTGAGAGAGAGAGACAGAAAGAGAGAGACAATTAATTTGGTATACATGAAAGCTCAGAATTATCCAGGCTGGTTCTCTCGTAATCTCAGGTACATTAAAACAAATTCTTTTTAACAAACTCTTTTTAAACTACTGACAAGAGTGTGGATCTTTATTAGTGCTAATGCAACAGAATTAGGTGATGGGCTTCTCACCTTATAGTTTTTAACTTATTTTTATAGTTTGTTTGAAGATTAACTAATATTCTGGCGACAGTTCCCTCTGTTGGCGCGGAGGAGGCGGGGCTGGAGTCTCCTCCGTGACAGCACTGAAATGTTGTTAGTCTAATATCAACAATATATTAGACAAGATTTGAAAAATAAATAAATAAAACTGATAGTTCCGTTCAGTTCTAGTAGTATAGAGATGGCCATGACAAATCTAATATAAGGGTATGAATATGCCTCAATTAACGTGGGCCCTAGGGGACCTGCTGACCACCCCTCCGGGGTCGCAATTTATTTATTTCAAGATGGCCAGACTATTGAGGACTACGTACGTGCTGAAGTTTGTTGACAAATGCCATCCCACCACATGTGATGACCTCACTTTAATGGAGGGATTCTGGTGTGGGCTGGACAAAAACATTCGCTTTGTCATGCCAAGAGCTGATCCATGCTGGACGCTTAAGCAGTACATAAACTTTGCGCTCTGGGCAGCCGGATCAGCATTTCCGGTAGACGAAGCTGAGTCCAGCCCAGGGTCGTGAAAGTTGCCAGCACGGAGTCCTCACCAGTTATGGCCGCCAGCCCAAAGACCAGAGAACCACCACCCCGCAATGCAACGTTAATGCTAGAGCTCACCACAGATGGATAGCTGACGCCTGCCGCGACTGTCGAGACATTGCCAACCAAAGTGACAAACCTGAGGATCGCCCCTAAGCCCCTCCCATCTGACCAGGTGTGTGAGTTGGTATTATGGAATGCCACAGTGGACAAAATTGTAAACATACAAAACATCAAGGGGGCGCTGGAAGACCCCACCCACTGCACCACCGCTGAGGGTGAGTTTACTCTGGACTCGGGAGATCTAATAGACTTCCACTTGGAAAACCCACCCAACCTCCCTCTCCCGCCTCCTCTCATTCCTTTGTTTCCTCCCTTGTCTCACAAGTTGCCGGATACTGTCAGCCCCTCTGTTCACCCTTAGCCTGCCATCGGGGTCAAGGGTTTGCCGCGGGTCTGCCATCTCCGGATCCATCTTTGCTGAGGCTGGAGCATCCCTCGACTCCGCCTCCTACTTCCGAAGCCCAGACTCCTTCTCATCCCTATGACCCTGCAGCTCCACCTAGTCTTTCAGCTCCCTCGTCTCCACCGTTGCCCGTCTGTCCACCGAGCTCACTTTTCCCTCTGGCTCCACCAGTCATACTGCAATCGTCTCAGAACTCAACCCCTCTGGTTGCATCTCATCACTCTGTCCCTCCAGCTCTGTTAGGCTCCTCCTTCCCTCCAGCTCCTCCTCAGTCCTCTGTCGCTAAGGCTCTATCTTGGCCCTGTGGATCCTTGTCGTCACCCTGACTTGTCGGCTCTCCGTCTTGGGCTCGGTCGGCCCCATGGGGTCGTCAGCCTCTCCTCCACACATGGCTGCTCCCTCTGTCGGCTCCACCGTGGGTCACCATCATGGCTGCAGTCTGGGTCTCTCCTGGCTCCTCCTGCTCCTACTCCCTCTTGTCTCTGTCCTGGCTCCTTCCTCTGTCAGCACCGCCCTGGTCCCCCAAGTCTCCTCCTTGGCTCCTCCCTCTGTCAACACCACCCTGGACTTTTGTCATGCTTTTTGTTTGTCTTTTGTTTAGTTCCTGTTTAGCCTTATTTGGTCTTTCCCATTCTTGTTTAGTCCTAATTAGTTTACTGTCATCACCTGTTTGGCCCTCGTTATCTGCCCTGTTTAAGTTTTCCATTCTGTTTAGTTAGTTGTCAGTTTAATTAAAAGGTTTAATTGGTAGCCCAATGTATACTTTAAACACTTTATCAGTATAATGGTTAAACTAATCAAGAAAAAACTAAAAGGTGTATATACGTTACATGATAGAAATTGTGTATTTTCTTCTAATTGTAAAGGTTTATTACATTTTTGTTCCTAAAATTCACCCCTTTGCTGATAAGAACAATCATGTTTTTTGGATCAAATGTATCCCAATCTTACTAAATCTTACTAAGTTAGACAACACTATAAAGTAAAGAACAACAAACTGATCCAGAGATATGATCCAGGTTACATCCTATATTGGATTTGGTGATCTATCATAATAAAATTTACATTGAATGAAATATACATGTAAATATATATGTCAGTCTGATATACTTCTCAGTGTAAAAGCTGTCCCATGTTCAAATCCTGCCCACATATAACTCATTTAATAACCAATAATCAAACTGCTACTGCATACATTTTATTTCTGTCAATATTTTACAATCTGATTAGATAAATGATCTAAATAAGATTTAATTTATTAATCACAATTTAAATCACAATGGATAACAGATTACATTGTCATTTTACATTTAAAAAAAAATGACTAAATGTAAACAGATTAGAAAGATTAAATGCAACAACAGTTAAATTCCTTATGATTCCCAATACTACAAAAAAAATGTTTCTACACCATAATTAACATTCTAGCTGCTAAAGATACATTTTAACAGCCCGGTCAATCTGCTCTGTATGAAAGCAGCTCTACTAACAACGTCTATATCTAAGTGTGAGTGTGTACTCACACCAGGCACGATTGTCTTGTATTGAGCCTGAGCACAATTGCCCCTGTGCTGTGGCCCACCTCTTTAAGTGGACCAGAGAACAAAATTAAACAAACCATGTCAGGGATGGTACAGAGCGATCACACTGGTCAATCAAACCAGACTTTGGGGCCAAATACGTTCAGGCGCGGTTCAGAGTGCCAAGTGTGAGTACACCCTAATACTGGTTCACAGTGAAAGTGATGGCTGTGTGTAGGAAATACCATTGTTACAGGTAGCATTGACGATGCACGTCTGGCTGACAAGGCTGTATCCATCCTTGCATTGCATGCAGCTTGTTCCAGGACCCTGACAGCTTAAACAGTTCTCCTCACATCTGACAATATAAACAGATAAACATGATCACATGGCACCAGAACATGGGCACTAAACCAGCTGCTTCAGCTTTTCTTTGAAGCTATATTTTGCATTATTATTATTATGTCAAATTTTATTTTAAAATAGTTTATACCATGAATCTATATTTTGCATTATTATTTATTTAGATTGTCATTCTGTGTTTAATCAGCCAAATTTTATACATTTTCCTGGCTCGATTTTGTTATTTTTTAAATATTATTACAGAAGCAAGACCAACATAATTAGTAATGAATGCCAAAATATTAAATGCCGTTGATGAATAGTTACAGAGTAATCCACCAATTTCACCTGAAATTTAGACCCATAACAGAGAGGATAAAAAATTGCCTGGTAAATCTATTACATTTACATTTATGCATTTGGCAGACGCTTTTATCCAAAGCGACATACAGTACATTCAAGTTATACATTTTGTCAGTACTTGTGCTCCTCTGAGAATCGAACCCACAACGTTTGCGCTGCTAACGCAATGTCTACCAACTGAGCTACAGGAACACTGTAGAGCCGATAGGGGATTAGTAGGGGGTTACTATTAGTAAAATCTATTGACATGCCAATGCAAAAATAAATGGCATTTTGGCATTTTTGTGTTCTTTTTACAGTTTAAATGCATGTAACTCCAGATGTACTTAATATTTTAAATAATTTTTACAAATATTTCTACATTTTTATGTGTGTGTTAGGTAAAAGAGCACTCATCATTACCTCTAGGGTGAAAAGTGCTGTCCAAAAGACGGCACAATGGTAGAAACCAAATCTATCCTAAAGGTTATAAAACCTTGCAAAAGTAAAAAGTTTAGCAGACACTCTACAGGTGTCTGCTTAACAGGTGCCCTTTGCAAGTGCCAAAGATGAGGCTATCCCCTTAGTTGAGTGTGCACATACCTCCAGGGGACAACACACCCTGAGATTGGCAAACAGAATTGGCCAACAGAATGGCATAGGATAGGATCCCATTGGATCATGGAGACAACCTTCCTCTTGTGCTGATCTCCAAAGCAGACAAAGTGCTGCTTAGATCTTCTGAAGAGGGCTTTGTCCTCCTCAGAATGTGGGGGGGGCTGCAGTTTCACCACTTGGTCCCTAAAAGAAGTCGTGGAAACCTTGGGCACGTAGCCTGGACAAGGCCTCAGAATGAATTGAGAATATACTGGTACGAACTGAAGTCACTCATTGGACAGTGCCTGCAGATCCCTAACCCTCTTGACAGAAGTAATGACGGTCAGGAGAGAGGGTGAGTGTGTATTCTGAGAGAGGGCACTCAAGAGGGTATTTGGCACGTCCTTGAGAGATTTAACCTCCTAGTTACTCTGAGGAATCTGAATCAGAATCAGATTGTGCCTCTAAGGATTTTCCATCCAGTGTAACATGATATGCTGTGATAGCAGCCATGTACACCTTCAGAGTGCAGGGAGATAACCGTCTCTCCAACCTCTCCTGTAGGAAAGTCAGCACAGATCTGATGGGACATGTCAACTAGTGTTCCCCTCGAGAAGAATACCAATCCATGAAAAGATGCCACTTAAAGGCGTAGAACTGTCTGATAGAAGTTGAAGATGTGCCATGACTCGACGCTATGGGAAACACACTTCAGGTGTGCTTACAGTACAAACTTACAGTAAGGTCCCAAAAAGGTACCCATGTGAAAGGCCTTAGCCATCTGGCACCAGGCAGAAAAGCAGGAGCTAACTCTGCAGAAAGGTGCTCTGGAACAAACTCAAGCACTGAACCAATGGGGTCAGCATGGCGTTGCTCACAGCATGACACAAAGAGCTGGCATACAGTTTTCTAGTAGAAGGATTTGTTGCAGATTATGATTTTTTTAAATGAATTTTCTCAATTATCAGATGACCAGTCCGATTACTCAACCAGGCCAATTTTACCTGGTGCTTGTTAATTTTAGACTGAGATTCTAAGATTATAAGCATAAAATAATAAATATAAATTCATTGTATAATATTTATTTTTCAGGATTAGAGGTAGTGTTGTTCTTAGGTATTATTATTTGGGAACTAAAATGTATATTTGTTGATTGATATTTGTGGTGTATTACAGTTTAAAAAACACTTGTATATAATGTTCATGTACAGCTGAAATGGTTTCTGGGAAGCATTTTAACATCATTCTCAATCTTCTCAGTAGTTCTTTCAAACTGTCTTTGACAGAGAACATAACATGACATTAGTCATATTGTGCTATAAATGGGATATTGGACAAATGTTTATGAACCTGAATTTGGTTTAGAGCACACTAAATCTGTTCCCCATGCACCCCATATAAACACCTAAGTGTTCTGCATTTGCAGAGTCCAGGTATTTATAATTCAACAGAATTTAGCATAATTAAGCATGATTATTAATTTGTCATTGATTAAAATGATTACTCATGATTACTCATCATGAGGACAATTTAAATTTTTTAATTTAAAATACATTGTTAATAAAAATGTCACCAAAAGCAACACTGCATGTGTAACGGAGGAGGCTCTTGCTTCACCTCCTCTGCGCCACCAGAGGGAACCCTCTCCTGAATACTGGAGCTAATTTGGACTACATTTCCAATGGGCCCCATACCTGGGGCTGACTACTTTCTGTTTGGTGCACCTGTACGCAATCAGCGGCCTATTTAAACCCTTGACTATTGTTACTCTGTGCGATGTCTTGTTTTGCCACAGCTAACATTTCAGAGCGTTTCCTTATCGTTTGTCTACCTGGTTTATATTGGACTGTTTATGGTTTCCTGATTGTTTGCTGCCTGCCTTTGACTAATTTTGCCTTGTCTCCATTGCTCTGTTTGCCGGTGTTGAACTATTGCCTGTTTTGACTACTCTTTAATAAAAACGCTGCAGATGGATCATCACGACTCTGACTCCTTGTTACAGAAGACATCACCACAAAGCGATCTAGCAGCGATCAGACAGCTCGCTTCCGAGCTGTCTGCTCAAGCCTCCCAGATCATTCTCCACCAGCACCAACTTACCCAACTCACCATGGTAATGGAGGAGCTAGTCAGAGCTTTTGAGGGTGCATGAGCTTGTTCCTTCGACAATTCAGGGACGTTTTCGAACATCCTTCCGAGGGAACGAGCCCATGAGAACAGCTGCTCATGCTGACTCATGGAAATCTCACCGCAGCCAAATATGCCCTGACTTGCACACTTGCAGCTCAGACAAAATGGATAGAGGATACCCTAAAGCTCTTTTGGGGTGCCTCAACGCCCCCAGGCCTGTTGGTCTTTTTTTTTGATACCTGTTTCAACTTCTCAGTAACATACCATCTGGGCTCAAAAAACACTAAAGCAGACACGTTATCCAGGCAGTTTTAAACCCCCACGAAACCTTCCTACCCGAACGCATCATCCTCGAAAGAATATTAGTTGCCCCAGTCCAGTGGGACCTACAGACTGAGATCCGTAACGCAAACAAGCTCCAGGACCCACCCTCAGAATGTCCAGAGCATCTTCTATTTGTTCCTGAACAGTTCAGGAAACGTGTACTCACTCAGGTTCATGAAAACCCTAGTTCTGGTCACCCAGGTATTAATGCCACATTTCAACTGTTTAGAAAACCGAAACTGGTGGCCGACCCTCACCTCCGATACCATAACTCACATTCAGAACTGTAACACGTGCCAGATCTCCAAGACCCCGAAACAGCTGTCTACTCCAACCCATACCCACACCCCATTGGCCCTGGTCCCATATCGTAATCGACTTCATCACGGACCTCCCTAACTCTCAAGGCAACACCACAATACTAACTATCATAGAACGATTCTCTAAGGCCTGTCGATTAATACCTTTACCCAAGCTTCCCACATCTCTGGAAACCGCAGAACTATTGTGCAATTATGGCCAGTTCACCTCTCGGGTGTGGGCATCCTTCTTCAAGAGTCTTGGAGTGAATGTAAGCTTGACCTCCAGATACCAGCCCCAGTCCAACGGACAGACAGAAAGACTTAATCAGGAGATTATTCGCTTCCTCATATCATATTGTAATCAAAGACTGACGGACTTGAGTAGGTTCCTGATGTGGGCGGAATACGCACAGAACTCCCTGATCTAGCCTGCTATGGGCATGACCTCTTTCAAGTGCGTCCTAGGGTTCCAGCCGTCGCTATTTCCATGGTCTGGAGAACAGCGTAGCGAGGAAGTATGGGAGAGAGCCCACACCCACCTTCTGCATGCTGTAAGGCGTCAGATTCGACAGGCTAACCGACATAGGTGCCCAGGTCACAGATTCGGTTCTGGACAATGGGTGTGGCTTTCCACCAAGGATCTGCGTCTCCGTCTACCCTGCAGAAAGCTTAGTCCCAGGTATGTGGGTCCCTTAAGATTAATAACTCCAATAATTTATAGTTTTTTATAGTCAATAATTTATAGTCTAATAATTAATAACTCCAGTTTCTGTAAGATTTCAACTCTACGATTAGAATTTCTAGCACTTTCCATGTTTCCCTATTGAAACCCGCTGGTTTCCCCGGCTGGAGGACTGGGGGGGGGGTCTCCGGGAACAGGCCCGGTGAGGAGGCCTACCGATGAAGACCCTGACGTCAGTTTCCTCCTCGCTTCAGGAGCCCCTCGCAGGGGGGGTGGGGGTGCTCCGCGCCACCAGAAGGAACCCTTTCCTGAATACCAGAGCTCATTCTGACTACATTTCCCATGGGCCCCATACCTGGGGCTGACTACTTCATGTTTGGTGCACTATTGCCTGTTTTGACTACTCTTTAATTAAAACGCTGCAGATGGATCCTCATGACTTGACTCCTCTTTATTTTTTTATTTTTTTTTACAAAAATATGTACCTACACAATCTCTAAAACATGGAAAATTAGTAAGTCACTAATATATTTTGTATTTTTTTGCTGATCAAGCTTTTATACATTAGATAACTGCATATACTAATGTTTACACTAAAAAGAAAGCTGTAAAAGTACAGGGGTTGGACAATGAAACTGAAACGCCTGGTTTTAGACCACAATAATTCATTAGTATGGTGTAGGGCCTCCTTTTGTGGCCAATACAGCATCAATTCGTCTTGGGAATGACAGATACAAGTCCTTCACAGTGGCCAGAGGGATTTTGAGCCATTCTTCTTGCAGAATAGTGGCCAGGTAACTACGTGATGCTTTCGCTCCTCCAAAACACCAAAAGTGGCTCAATAATATTTAGATCTGGTGACTGTGCAGGCCATGGTAGATGGTCAACTTCACTTTCATGTTCATCAAACCACTCTGTCACCAGTCTTGCTGTGTGTATTGGTGCATTATCATCCTGATACACGGCACCACCTTCAGGATACAATG
>JAZGTJ010010861.1:0-17597 GCA_036877575.1 Botia almorhae
CAGATCAAAACTTGGCCCTGTCTAAAGCACAGGCTCATATTTCTCTGTCAGTGTGAGAACAGCTTTAAATTTGTCATTGTGTGCACAGCGTCCAGCAGCTAAAGCTAAATAAGGACAATGTGATGGAATGGATGGATGCCTCACTCAGCTTCAGAATTTAACAGGTCTTGCTGGTATAAATATGAAGAAAGTTTTTGCACTGTCATTTTAATATTTAACATCACTGATGATTGTTTTCGACTTTACCAGTTATCAATTTGACCCTTTTACGCTGTTGCTTATTGTCTATACCTTATGTTTAGTGATGAAAATGGTTTCTTAAAAACAATTGAAAAGACAATTTAGCTCCTTTCCAAAACTTAGTGAGCTGCCTAACACAACATTATGTATATTTTTACATATATGTACATTACATATATTACATATATTTTCCCCAAATACATTGTGACCAGGTCAGTGAAAAAAAACATCCCAGATTACAGACTTGAGAGGAATGCTGACTATGGGCCTGTCCCAAAACCCACCTGTCAGGTGGTGATCCATAGTGGACCTTGGTGTGGGCTAGGCAAAAGGGTGCATCGAGTTTGCATACTGGCCCTAAAAAAAGACACTTATAAAAAGACATTATAGCACCCTTGTGATACCTAAAATGACAAATGAAACATCTTGTTGTCATGTGGATTGCAGACATGTCAGAGTGGGTCATTTAGAAGAGGGCATAAAAATATATTTAATTCAATACTTAAAGATATCAATACAAATCTTTCTGATTCAAAATGAACAATTTTACCAATTGTTTTGTGTGCTATGCATTGCTTTTGTACTATTGCCATTGTGATAAGTCCTTTTTGACCACTTTTGTCTCCTGCAGGGCACACACATGCTTCAACCGTCTAGATCTTCCTCCTTACCCATCATACATCATGCTGTACGAGAAACTTCTAACTGCTGTGGAGGAGACCAGTACCTTTGGTCTAGAGTGAAGCCATGCAGGGCATCTATAAGACTTGATTTTTAAAACAATACAATTACATTTTCCAAAATTAAATTCACAAGCTAATTTTATGAGATTTTTAAACAAGATATATCTAAGGAATTATTTGATTTGATGAGATTTTTTGTTAAAATGACTTGAGATAGCATGTTTCTGCACTAAAAATATATATCTATATGTATTGTACTGTTCAGTCATTCATGGGAATATGATGGCAGAACCATGATGTATGCAATACTGAAAACCAAACTCCACTCTGTTGTATTGAACTGACTGGACTGAGTAGCCCCCGTTCATATTTGTTTCTGACGTCACTATTGGTTAAGCACCACTGTATCCCCTCTTTGAAAGGCTATTGCAATGCCCACCTAACATTGGTAATCTATGACATTCAACACCTGGCACTGAACCTGTGAGGAAATCTCTTTAAAGTTCATGACCACAACTTAAAATCACAGCAAAGTGTTTACTCTTTAATTACTGTTTACGTTTAATTACTGATTGTATAAGCTGTTCTGTATTTAGTTGTGATGTACTATACACTGTGCACTTACACTATACATTATGTATTTGGACATCTAGCGTATTAATTGTATCTTTACTACATGAAAGCATTCAGTGTTTTCTGCCCATTGCATGTAGGGTCACTTAATTTTTTTACTGTATTTATGTTTAATTATGAACAAATTACTCGCAGTATTTATACTACACAATGGTATAAAATAGTGCAGAAGTGTGCAAGTATGCGAGAGACACTATGTCAGATTTAATTATTGTCTATGTTCGGAATGGAATACTAGCATACTGATCACTGCTGTTTAGTGTTTTCTAATGTAAAACAGTACATATATGCAATGTATAGAGTAGTATACTGCAGTATGCTAGTTGTCATCCTCATTAGTTGGCATATTTAATTTGATGAGAGGTGTTCAAATCCAAACTTTTACCAAACCAAAACTAAACTTGCCTGCCCTTTCCTGCTATAAATTAATATCTTCAACCAAGGTGAATGTATCTACAATAAATTTTATTAAAGTTAATCTCATTTTAAGAAAATAAACTTAAATTTAAACATACCTATTGTTTCTAAAAAAAAAAATTAAAAATTGAGTCAACAAAACATGTCAGCATTTAATTCTATGCATACAGAATATTTGCATACCATGCACAGTTTAAATACTGTTTACTGCAGAAGTAGTACAAGTGTGGTAGTATTCTATTTCGAACATTGTCATTGAGATGATGTTAAGATAATGTTTCAAACATTGCCAGTACTGTTAATGTCCTCAACACAAAGCTCATCAGAACTGTTTGATGCCAGGGTCTGTGTATCCCATATCAGAAATAACTCAATAATTGTTTTAACAATGCTTAAGTTTTTTAGGGCCTTGCAACTCTCATTGTTACTGTAAAAAGCACTGATAACCATTACTGACAACCACTAAAAACAGATTAAATTTTTTGTTAGTTTATTTGTTCTGAAATATATATGTTGTAATTTTATGTATTTATTTTTGCATATTTTGTTTAAAGTGACATTCAGTTTTGATAAACAGCTCAACCTCTGATAAAGGTAAAAAAACTGATAGGTGGTCCTTCATTAATGTTGCCTGGAGATGTTTCACCACTTTTAACTGGCCTATATAGGGAACTACAATTTTAATGCATGCAGGCTCTGATGGTGTGTATCATTGTGGTATATTGGGTTGATATTGTCCTAAACAATGGAACTGACCTGTAAAATGGTGAAATTGAATGTTCCTTCTGGGGGTCTATTACTTGTGTGCTCCCCTTGGCTTTGAACTTTGACTTTAAAGTTCCTTTAGAAGGTTGTACACTATTTTAGAAAAATGACTATTTGACCAATTGCTGTTGTATACTGTTCAGTTGAAGTTATAATGCTGTATTTATATCATTTTATTTGTTTGCAATTTTGTATTTTCTATTCTTTTTATATATGAGTTCAAAATAATGTGATAAAAGTAATGCGATTGCATTTGAAAACCTTTTACTTGCAATGAAAAATTATGTTATTTAAAATTTGTAAATAGAATGTTTAAGATTACAGGTTACTGTAGGTCAGTCTAATGTTTCTGACTTAAACTTCACCCGGTCTACATGAATAGACTTGGCTGTGGTCCTTTGCGGGTCATTCTTTTGGCTTTGCTTTTGACCCACACTGTTGTACATAAATGTCAATAAAGAATTACTTTTTAATATGTTGTATCACATACACACAGGGAACAATTTGAAATGGCAATGGTATTGATTATTTCATAAAAGTGGGGCAACGTAATTTTTAAATGCATGGGTACACATGCACATTAAAAAAAATCACATATGTGAAGCCGTTCTTACGCAGTTGAAACACTAGGGGGCTTCTTGTGTTGAAAGAGTTTTCGGAAAGCAAAATCTGCGTGCATGTTTGTTAACATTAGTGCGGTAAGAAAACGTGTGCCGAAGAAAAGCAAATCCTTACAATATGTTCATTTTATGATGTCACCACATGGAGGTTTTATTAGAGGCAAATAACTTTTCACTTACATATTTACATCATGTAAATAATTCAAATCACTAAACAATAAAATGTATATGTAAGGTATATGGTTAAGATAAGGGTAAAGTAATATATAGGAAAATATAATAATACATAATAATGCCTAATAATTATGAAAATAAACTAAGTGGTTTAAAAAGTATTATATGTAGGTTTAGGGATGTGGATATATCATTAGCTCAAAATGGCAAAATACATTACGAGTATTATAAAGAATATTATGAAAAGTTTATGAAAACGCATATTACAAAAAGAAAACCCAGAGACATTTAATTGTTTTGAGCATGTTTTTAAAATACATATAGAGTTAGTCTGTTATATGTTCAAAACAGAATTAAATTAATTACATGATCAGGTCGACGTCATACAAGTAAAACCGCCTTCTGCTCAACCGGTAAATTTTCAAACGTCATTGGTGAACAGCCCTGTCATTCATATCCGTTACCACAGCAAACCTTCCGCCCGCTGGTAAATTTTCGAATATCATTGGTCAAAATCTCTGTCTGTCATATCCGTTACCACAGCAACGAAAGTCAGTGGAGTAGCCTGGCTTGAATCGGTCTGGACTCAAGCAAACGAGTTGTGAAGAGCAGCTCGCGTCACGGCTTGAGCGTTGATACTGAATCATTTGTTGCTCACTTAGGAGGAATTTAAATCGAAGATGAAAGTGTCAATATTTCAGTTTTTAAATACGTTCCCTTGTTCTTAATTTTTGGTAAAAATTCAGCCAGAGAAACTGTTTAATTAGGTTATACTATACACTGTACAAGACACCTCTTGGACCGAGTTTGCAGGTAAAACAGGTACAGAGGAGAAATTGAACAAATTCACTTTTAAAGCAGCCGTTATGATTCCCGAATGTACACGTACTGCCGAGCCTAGTCGGTTTCAGTGTGGATCCGGTCCGAACCGCTCCGGGTTACTCCGCGAGATCAGAACCACCATCAGGCGCGAGTCGTTCACCGAACACTATGACGTCATTCCGGGCAAGGAGCTGGGCAGGTATGATACACACTGATATACTTCATTTTAAGTCTGTGTGCGTGTTCGTGTTTTGTTACAAGATGTTATGTCATGCAGTGCATGTGTTTTGTTATCAATAATATATTTTCTTTCCACTTTAGGTATTTTATTGGCAGTTATTTGAAATAAATATGTACAATGTTTTGCAGTCAACTAGATGTCTTCCAAACATTTTTAGTAAATGCTGTGATAAGTTAAGGCAAAGTAATGTTTGTCTCAAATGCATGTTTGTGTGATAACAGAGTTCATATGTTCATTTATAAGGATTTTTTCTTTTGTAAATCATTTGCGTCGTCTGTTCACTTAAGCATAATTTAGAAGATAATTTAATAATAATTTAGTCTTTGAGATATATTTATCTAAAAGCACCAATTATGATAGAGTTTCAATAAAACACCCTGTAAATCTTTGTGTGTAATGCAAAAATGTATTTAGGTTGCATCACATGATCATAAAACAGTGTCATTGGTGGCTCACTGTGTACACGCCAGGGCTTAGTGGTTTCTAAATCAGTGAGATATACAGAACTCAATATTGTTGGTAGGTGTTCCTTTTTTCAACATGTTGTAGTGGTTCAGGACTGTGAAAGGGTTGCTTTTGCTGTACCTGTAGTTTGTATCAAGGATATGCACTGCAAGCACAAAATTGCATGAGCCCTTGCAAGGAGTGTACTGCTTTTATATCTACATTATGCAAACTAAGCATTATTTTTGTTGTTGATACTGATTTCTCCAGTATAAAGAAAGTGATGTTTAATAAACAGCAGTTTACTCAATAGATACATTGAGCTTTTGCATGACAGGGAAGTTCGGTTAAGGTTCACTTGGAAGTGTGAAATACCATGAATCACCAGAGTGTAAATATTTGTTCTTCCGTTAACCCTCACTGAATTATCTGATAGCCCGCTCTGTTGTATTAGTTACAAGCTGAACTCTTAAACATGAAACATCAGCAGGCTATCTGATCCGTTTGTTTGCAGAACACATCAGCATAAATGGATGGAGCTTTGAAAGTGAACTTGGATTTCTGCCACCAGGCTTGTAGTTTAAGCCAAGCAATTTCACCTGAGCAGAATGTAGTGAGAAGCTGAAGTCGGTATGTATTTTATGTTTCCCAAAGGTAAATTTGAATGCCTTGGGATCCCAGGAATGCCAATGGCTGCTCCAGCTGTTTTTGTTTTGATGGCTTTGCATATGGAGAAGCTTTTCACAGTCTTTAGTGTGCAATTTTAGAGCATTTGATGACTACTCACTTAGTTTCATTGCAAAACCATGTAAGCCCAGATGCTGCCATTTACTGTATAACCTAGTTTGCCTAAATTTATATAGCCGTATAATATAAATGAATAGGCAAGTTGCTTGATTTGTTGTCCCACAGTACATTAAGAAACTGAGCATATATCATTGACAGGTTGGGCAGTAGTTTTGTAGTAGTTAGAGCTAATGTTTGGTTACAGGACCTTTGTATTAACAATGGTCATAATTCAGACCCAAGCAAAGCCAAACAAGATGTCCTTATTTAGTAGCCCATATGCACTATTTAAACCATTATGAAATTGCCACAATTGTCAGGTTAAATCTGTTATATAACGTTTTACAAATTGTTCATAAGATTATGTAGGAAAATTATAAGAAATTATGCATTCACGTTTAGGTACTTTGTTTGGCCTGGAGTCAGGGCTGAAGTTTATTATAAGCCCACAAGGCTATTTTTGATGCAGCATAACAGCAGCATAACAATGTGAGAACATTCGCAGAATAAAACAAACAATAAAACATAAAAAAAAAATAAAAAAATAAAAAAAGTCTTAAGATGATGTTGGAGCTTAAAATTAAAAATACAAGTTATTAATTTTTGCTTATCAGCACAACATTGCCACTGATTCTTGTCTGTAAAAAAGGTCTCTTGCTGTGATGTGTCACTATACTGAGCATGAAGTAAAACTAGAGCAGTCCTGTGGTTTCTAGATGCTCAGATGTGGATAATTGCAGGGCTGCTACACTGCATTCCTTTGCCACAGTGCTTTGGGAACCCGGTCCTGACGGATCAGAACCAGCACTTTACCATTGTGTGTGGACACAGGCCAAGTGCCTCAGATCAACAAATGCCTTTGCATGTATTAGAGCACATACTGCAAGCTAAAGATTAGGATATTTGATGGGCAGAGTTCCATGTAAAATGAGAAGTGTAATTTGTGTTCAGACAGTTGGGTGACACTTTATCCTCTTGCGTTTGACGTGCCAAATTCTTAATACTGTCACAGATTGGCAGCATGCCGTTAACAGTTAGCCGCCGTTTGAAAGAACAGTGTTAGATCCCAACAGCTATATATATAATAACTGCAATGTAAATCTGAAAATGTGAATGGTGCTTGCATGTGTTAAATTTGCCACTAGACCCCAGGGAGCTTTAGTTAAAAGTAGCTGCATTTCTAAGCACTTCTGGTTTTCATCACATTGAAATGTGATTGCTAGGGTGTTGCTAGGGTATTCTGGGTGGTTGTTACTGTAGGGGATTGCTTACTGGTCCTAAAAGAATCCAAAGAGCCCCAGTCTCTGTGACGTTATGGTTCTAGATGTGATTCAGATCCATCTTTTGTGTTTTTTTCACAAAGATTAATATTTAGGGTAACAAGCCCTTATTCCTAAGACAAAAAGCATATTTGCATACAGACACAATAAAAGTTGTCTGTGTTCATGTACTTTTAGAGTATGCTTTAAGCTGATGTATGAATGACAGCAATGTCGTGCTTTCCTTGGCATGCATAATACAAAGAATATTAGGTTAATAACACACAGCTAATGCTGGGGTTTTTAGATGAACTTAAAGGCTCAATTTAAAAATGCTAGGAAACTGACAGCTTTGTCAAATAAGGTTATTTTAAATGTTTGTTTAATGGTTATTATTTTCCAGAGGTCAGTTTGCGAGCTGTGTTGTCTTTTAATTAAAATTGTACTGTCTGAGTGCATTTGGGAGGGATGTGTTTACAGTGTGCAGATGGATGACACCACAGTCTCACTGTTGTCTTAAACAGTGTGTCATCAGCTGAAAATTTCTCACCCCTTGTAAATCTCAGGGGCCTTCTGAACGGCTACCATCTCCACTTGACTTCTGTGTGATCACTGGGTGTGTGGATTTAGTTTCCCAGGACTTTCCCTACCCTATATAAGGGCAGTTCTTTCCCTTCTTTTTCCCAGAGGATCTCTGACAGCAGAGTGGGATGTCATGACATCATTGCCGTGCCATTCATGCTGTATGGGAGTGAGGTCCCAGTGGAAACATCTGTTGTATACCATGGAAACAGAAAGAGGGTGACAGTGGCGGGTGGGGGGTGGCGTCTGCTTTATCTGAAAGCCAAGTCTGTTATTGAACCCCTTTCTGTGGTCAAGTGTCAAAAAGAGGCAGTGATGATTTAAGGCAAAGTGCCAGTGCAAATTTCCTGTTCCTGACAATCTGAATGTTGATTTAACTGAACTTAGCATAGACAAGAATAACAATATTGTAGCAAATTTTTGCATATTTACAAACCAAGGCTTGCTACTGTTAGAATTGTCATGACTTATGACCAGTGATGTTGCTGAGGCAAGCATCACTTTTATAAATGCTCATATTTGGAGGTTATAAATAAAAAACTAACCATACAGTAAGTAGTAAACCTTGTAAATTGCCATCAAATGGCTTGTTGAGAGGAGGAGGACTATCAATTTTCCAGTGATCTGATGTATGGTTTTTGCATGGTAGATGATTTAATGCACAGGAAACAAATCCTATAAATTTAAAGTGGGACTCTTGCCAGATATCAAAATATTAGAGGGACTGGTGAATGGGCTCTTTTGATTAAGACCATTTTGAAAGCAACACCCTAGCAACTACATAGCAAACACTAGAAGCACCTTATAGCATTGTGGCAGCATATTTTGTACTATTTATAGAAAATGTAAAAAAAAAACTATCATTACCTTTTAAGTGTTTTGCATTTGCATTAAATCAGTGCGTTTTAATGACTTTTTTTTAGCTGCAGCCCAAAAGGGGGTAATGAAGTTTGTCAGAATACATCATTTGTTTGTCTCCCTGAAGGCATGGCAAGCAAACCAGATCTGTTTTCTGTAAATTACCACTGTTTAACAAAGAGCGAGGTGCTGAAAGGATGTAGTCAGGTCTGAAAAACTGCATACAGGCTTACAGATGAGGTAATGCCCTTTCCCAAGATATTTAGAAAATATCTGTCGTTGTGCCTGTGAACCGTGCAAACAGTCGCCCCTCGCTCTGTTCTGGGGTCACAGTCACAAAGTAAACAGGCCTTTGCTTTTAGTCCAGGACACTTTTTCACCCTCTGTGAACACGCATGCACTGTTGGGAGCTTTTAGTCATACCTTGTTTTTGTTCCTCATCTTTAAGTGCTTTTGCACCCGTCAAACGGGCTGTGACTAACTAATTACACTAGTGCTGTTTATATGCCCATTGCTGATTAATGCTGTCTGCAGAAAACCAGCACTTTCCCCCAATGGGCCTTAATAACAGTGGAACCACAACCCAAAGCTGGTGTTTAGCTAAAGTGCACACTTGCTCACTTGGCAGAAAATGAAGTGATGCTGCCCTCACATAACACGCTTGTTTAATAGTGTAAATTTGCAGAAAGTACATTGGGAAAAATGACCACTAGTTCACTTTTGTCATTTCTCAGACTACCGTCTTGTAACTTTTTCTTTAATTGTCCTTGTCAGTTCCTTCATGGCACCTTAATTCCATCTGTCAGCATCCATAAGGTTTGCCACAAGACATTGTGACCTCATGACCTCCTTTACTCAGGAGAACAGGTCAGGATTTGTCAGATGATCTAAAGGCTGAGGAAAGGTTTCTGTAACCCTGTAATTGGTTAAAATAAAAGATGACCAATGGAATCTGTGATTAAGATGTGTATAATTAAAACTAGGCAATAAGCCTGCCTGTGCTGATACAACATTGCCAGTTTTTATCATAAGTTTAGGATCTGATTAGCTTCTGGGTTTTCTTTTAAGAACAAACTACAAGCAATGCTAACAGGCTTTAGAGCATTTTTAAATTACTTTCTAACTAGCCTCCAGGTCTCTCAAACACAGAGACTATCTGCTCTAGATGTGGCTGTTTTATATAAACTGTGACCCTGGCTTCAACTCTAGACCTGCACGCATAAAAGCTGTTGTGCTCAGGGTGTTGTCTATGTGAGGCCACAGGCTCTGGAAATGTGCTGACATGGCTGCAGCAAGAGCCGTGCATTTTTAAAGGCACCCAGTCTCCCGCTTCAAATCACAGCCTTTCCATCGTCTTCAGTGCTCAGTCAAAGGCCCTCAGCTCTGGTTAACCGCAGAGCAACTTTTTCAGTGCTGTATAATAATAGAAGTCACATTTGACAAAACATCTGTACCACATCATGGCGAACTTGACCCAAAAACGATTGTTGGTAAATTTTTATTTGTAAATCGTGCTTGCATTGAGAACTTGTCACGTTAGTTACAAGCTCATGTGACATCTGTTAAAAGTTTATAAAAACAATACCAAGCATTTCATCTTAAAGCAGCATTACTCACTGCAGGGAAATGATAGACTCTCTAAAGCCACTGCCGTGCTTTGATTGGACGACCGTAGACCTCTAGAGTGGCAGGTATTATGTGAGGAGATTAGAGCTGCTGCTTTATCGCATTCCCTCGTATTTTTAAGAAGCCAGTCTTGAGCAGCAGGGACCAGATTAACGTTACACTATTGAAATGAAGGTATGCCAAAGCTGTGCAGTCAAGGGCAGTAAAAGCCTATTATATCTTCAAAGGAGTGGAAGGTGCTTTAGCATTTGTGAATCAGTCTTAATAAGTGATTATGAACTGTTGGTTCTTTATGAATGATGAATAATTGAGTCATGAGACTATCACCAACAATTGTTTACAGCCATATATAGTTTGAGAGCAAAGTTATTGGTAGACATGCTGATCTACAGACCTTAATTCTGTGATTCGTTATGGTGATATTTGGACATAACCTTGATTTTTGTTCTGGGGCAGGAAAAGCACTTTGGGATGAACACACAGGTGGACTGGGATGACTG
The DNA here is from genome assembly GCA_036877575.1 of Botia almorhae. NCBI lineage: Eukaryota > Metazoa > Chordata > Actinopteri > Cypriniformes > Botiidae > Botia > Botia almorhae. Next base: position 10,651 of record JAZGTJ010010861.1, read on the forward strand.
ACGGTTGGAACTGACTGATGGAATGGAACATATATATTGTGAAAAGTGCTGTACAAATAAATGGGAATTGAATTGAACATAGTATGGATATTGAGATACGTTTTTGTAAAAGCTGAGAGCAGTTTAAATGAGATTCTGTAATTGAGGTTAAATTAATCACTGATCCTTCTGGCATCACATGGATGATGGAGATGAAGGCAGCATATTTTTATTGCATACTGATTTGAATACTGATTGTGATATTCCTGCACGGATTCATGTTTTCTGTTTTAGACTTCCATTGATACAACCATCACAGATGCTTTCAAAAAATGGAAGGTGAGCTAGTCCCTCCCATCTTGCTTTCTCTTTGGGTTGAAATAAAAACCTGAAGCTGATCTTGCTCTGCTCTGATGTTGGACAGTGTGGAGGATGTGTTGGAATGCACTTCTCTCATTCTTTTGTCTATGGGGCAGTGCTAGTCAAACATCTTGTAGTTGGAACAAGCCTTTTTCACAGACATCTACATGTGTCTACAGTGCTTATCAGTCATTTTACAGTGAGATTGGGGTAATTATGAATAACACCACAAATGGTTTGGAACATCAACGTGGGTGTCTGTGGTCCAGGGCCAGAGGAAACAGATGGTCTCAGAAGGCTAGTTCAGGACACCACAGCTTGATTCAAGATGCCCCCTTGCAGGGGGGTTTATGTGAATTTCCTCAACAGCTTAGCCGTCTCTTCCAGGAAGCTAAATCTTCCCAATGCTTCTCTTGGCTGCTGTAGTGTTTCTAAATGGAGTGCTACACTGTGTGTCTATACAGGCCAGGGTTTCACACGATGCATGACTCGGGCATTGTCAACGGCGCATTCAAGACTTCACTGACTTTAAATCACTCATGGATAAGTTTAACTGGGAATTTGTTTTTCCATCAGTCACCTTCCAGCTCAAAGGAGATTGTATAACTGGACCTTCTTCCTGCTGTCAATATGCAGTGACAGCTAGAAGTGATCCGTACATTAATTTCTCAAATAGTGTAAACATTGGCTTTGTGGCACTTTCAAAGAATTGCTCTTGTGTAATTAGTCTGACGTATTAACTTTTGGCTTAACTCATAATGTGACTTTGGGGCAGGGCTTTCTGAAAAGGGTCAGATAGGGGTGGGGAAGTAAGAGTATTAGGGAAATCTATTTGTAAACAATTATTTTTGCAGTTCTGTTTTGTTATTAGTGCAGAAACGACACACTAAAAAGAAATCTGTGCTATGTTTTAATGGCTCTAAAATTGAAACAACATCTGAGCGACACAAATAAACAAAACTCTTTAGGGCTGTAGGGAATTCTGTAGACAGCTCAGCAGTAGGTTTTCATCTCAATTTGCCACTTTCCTCAGATAGAAATCTCCCAGGCGACATGTGCCCTGTCTGTCTGTGTCTGTATTTATGCTTTGCTTTATTTTTTTCTCATCGTGTGCCCCTTCATCTTCAGGTTCAGTGCTAAAAGTGGGACATCAACCATAAAGTGCAGAGGGTGCAGAGAGGGACAGTTTGGGCTTTGGGATGATTTCATCCTGCAAATATGCCACGGGAACAAATGCACGTTCAGCCCTGGTGATAACAAGTGTGCCATCTTTAGACACACAACTCCCCCTCCCCTTTCACCACCCTCAAACACTCCAGTTTCAGGCCTTTCTCAAAATCAGATGAAAGGGGGCCCTAAGCAAAGTTGTTTTGTGTATGTGCATGCATACGTGTATGTGAACCACACTGTTCAATGGGATGCATAGAAATCTGCTTTAATGACTACTATCGGGGGTTTGGCCAAATTTTAATGATTCAGTGCATCCCTGTTTTTTAAGTTTAGTAAGTAAACAAAATTGTTGAGCACACCTGTATATATACCTTTGATTGCAGTTTTGGAGATTTACTTGCCCCTAAATGCCACATAAAAGATTAAACTGCATTGTCTCGGTTTCTGTTTATGTTTATTAAGTCTCTCTCTCTCTCTCTCTCTCTCTCTCTCTCTCTCTCAGAGGAAAGTTTGCTGTGGTGAGAAAATGTGTGGAGAAGGGCACAGGAAAAGAGTATGCAGCAAAGTACATGAGAAAGAGGAGGAAGGGTCAAGACTGTAGAATGGAGATCATTCATGAGATTGCCGTGCTGGAGCTGGCTGCTGCCTGTCCACGAGTGGTCAACCTCCATGAGGTTTACGAGATGGCCAGTGAGATGGTACTTGTTTTGGAATAGTAAGTATTGCACGTTCAGTCTTTTAATATAAACTCATTTATTTGTCTGTATCACAGACATTTTGTCTGTCTCAATTACAGTAATAGTTCACTCAAATTTTCACAATAATTTGGCCATTCCCAACACCTCTGCCATGCTTTTTTCCAAAAGATTTATCTTAGTAATTTTTCTGGTATGTGATTATAACCCATGCAGTGCAGTACAGATTAACCAGTAATCAACAGCCGGGATCATGACAGGCTGTTAAATATTGAGAGCTGAAATCCCATCCTATCCAATTAAGGAAATATAAAGACCCTGTTCACAGACAGCAAACCTGGGGATCAATGATGGTAAATGAGCAGAAGACCGAAATCAGAGATGGAATTGAGTACACAGAGAGAAAACAAGATGGAAAGAGAGCAAGTGAAAACTAAAGAGCACTAATCCAGCTCCAAATCCCCCAAAGCGAAACTGAGCATGCCTCAGTAAGCAGTCACTATTTCAGCAACGTTCAACATCCTCCTCTAACCATATACACACTCGCGCCCCAACACTCTTAAGTTGCCCTCATTGTGGTAATATGTGTGTGTGTATCGTATTGGGTTTCCCTTGCAGCCAAATGCTGACATTGACTTTGAACTTTGGGCTGTGGGACAAATCATTTCCGGACTTGATGAATATTTACTGCTGTTCATCATCTTTAATGTACAGCTGTTGTAGCTAAATCAAGTTCTTCATTCACATTATTCTGCCGTGGGGAGAAGTTATCTGTTTGTGGCCTCTAGCCTCATTTAGCCCTTGTTTTAATGCCTTTAGTGATCTTATGAAGCACATTTGGTGTTCTGTAAAGAACATGTTGACGATTTCGTTTGGCAAGAAGTGGGTCATGCATTTCTGGCATCCAGTCTACCATATCTTTTACTCCTTTGGCTTTAAATGGCCCAGACAAGTACAGATGGGGTTTTATGTCTAAAATCACTGCGCTGTCTTGTTTTTGAATAATTGTTGTAATTCAGGGTTTGATTAATTCCTCAACTAATTACATTTGGAGTCAACGACAGAGCAGATGATTTCCTTATGGCATCTTTCAATAGAACAAGCAACTGCTAATGCTCAGTATTGTGAATGTGAACAAAATCCTCAAAAATATGTCCAAGCATTTGCCATTTTAGGATATAATGCAAATCTCCAACATAAAGCGAGTGATTGATCAGCTGTGGTCACCATTGACCATGTATAGTTGTTGGTCTGCAGCTGCTTCTGTCCTGGTTGACCCGGTTCTCAAAGTCCAAAGTGAATGGACTGACCATCGCAGTGGGAAAAGGGGTCAGCACAGGAATTTTAATCTGCCCCTCCAAACACACAGAGCTCATAGATTCTTCACAGCCATGGAAACTGATGAGACCCCTCTGTTTACATAGAAACATGTTGGGATGAGGAATGAAAAGGAAGTATCTACAAGGATTGCAATAAAAAGGAGGAAGGCTTATGATTGTGCTGGACTGGATTATTTTCCAGCATGCGTGACCATACTGGTTCATTAGTAAATGCTGTTTCCATTTTCTCCCGTGGATCCTCGCAGACCCTTTTCTCCCACCCTGCTCTATTCATAGGCTTGGTCGAGACATGGAGGGGCTCCCTGCCCTCGCTGCGAGGTCACTCTCATTTCCTCTCCCACCAGTGAATGGCATGCGCTCAGCTGGAATGAGTTCAAATCTCATCATCTGCCCACACGGCCATCTTTCAGGAGCAGCTGTCTCCTCTGAGCACTGCTCAGTATCTTGAACATGCAAGCCGTAGCATGAGAAAAAGGGGGATTTCTCAAAACCACAAAGGCGAGTGTGTTTTGCTTGCCTTGGTCTGCATTCATTGTCTGCATATCATCAGACTGGCTGTCGATTGAAACGGGCCAATAAATTCCATAGACTTGCATTGAAGACATATTTACAGTAGGTACCAGAATATCACAGACTTGAAGGTGGGGTCTTTTGCAGCAATATAGAAAAGATCCACAACAAAATCTTTGTACACAAAATTCCCAAGGAATGAACATACCGATAAAATGTAAAGCCTTGATACAATGCAAGTCATTATGGATAAAAACATCTGCCAAATGCACAGTGCAAACATTGTGGCACCTTCAGCTCAACACAGGTTGTCATGTATGCCAGGTTACACAAAATATACACTGCCTATATCTGCAGTAGATTGATTAAATTTCTGTTTAAAACAGTTCAGAGCAGTTGGTTTAAGAAAAGCAGACTTACACTGACCATACACTGACAATTTGCATTAATCTGTCTCAGATTGGCAGGTTGATCAAAAACACAGATTTGTCACCTTGTATAAAGGCAACCCAGTTGTCCAGCCATATGACTCTATTTTTAAATGATTTTACATGAATGTTCTTCACAATGCTTAATAAAATTCAAGGTGGGTGTGTTTACTTTTGGTAAAGATGTTTTTTGAAAACCTTCACATGATGTGATTGCTTTACACAATACAGAACATTAATGAACCATTATAGTTATTTAATAAGTTTATAAAGCTAAATGAAGCCCTGTTTGAGATTAAAATGAAGCAGTTCTCTGTAAGTATTCTGATTGCCTTCATATGGTGTAAATCTGCTTTTGACCGAGTCTTGCCAAGACCCTAGGGGGTCGGAGGACCATTAGGCAAATAATAGATTACATTGACAGATTAACATTCTAAGCAAAGGCCAAGAACCTGCTGGTCAAGCAACTGTTCAACTTTAACCCCATTAACCAGAATCGTTTTTTCTTGTTTAGTTCACCTGGAGTCCATAAACCCTAACTGAGAAGGCCAGGAAAGGTCACCTTGAGCAAAATGGAATGAATTCAGGCTTTAAAGCAAAATTTTTAACAAACAACGAGGAGTCTCCATATAATTGTAATAAAAAATAAAACTTTGGAGAATTTATTTTAAGGCCAGTAAACGTGAGTAGATCAACCACATATCTTTTCAAGTGCCCCTTAATTGCTGTCTCTTGCTGTCTCCAGGCCCATTATTAAGCTATTAATAGTAAGGATGCCTTACTATTAATTAATAGTAAGAATGTAAGACTGCAAGACATTATATGAATTGCAGCAATGATGAAGGCAGATCTGGGATATGTGCTTGAAATTCACCCACCCTTTTCCCACTTTCAGCACTGTTTGCCCGTCATTATAGGTCTCTCTTTCAAATCTTTGTATCATCGGGAAGTAGAGCGAGTGTAATGCATCTCTCTTTCATGATGGTCCAGCATGTAAAATCCAGAAAAAGCCAGTTGTAACTGACAGGTTTTTTCTTTTTCAATCTTTCTGTTTTTCCCTCGGGTGATTGATATTTTAGGGCACTGGGACAGTTTGGAGGAGGGGATGTGGCTTTAGATGGAGATCAGGCTGAGGCCTTTTCATGCTTTGCTGTGTCCGGCTGGCTGTTTGGGTGAATTGGGGGCTCGCGGGTGCTCCATCAGGCAGGGCTCAGGAACGTGGCCTCATTGCTCCGCCAGCTCCAGCTGGGAGTTCATTATGTCAGTGCGCTGAGCACCAGCACGTGAGCAGCCAGACCATGGCCGGCAGCCCAGAGAGAGAGTGAGCAAGAGCAATCGAGCAAGCTAAGAGGAGGGGAAGAGAGGGAGGGGTGCTTGTCTGCTCTATGGATTTAATTTCCAGGGTTAGGATAACCTTGCCTTGCTGTGCTTGTTTATTTGCCTATTCGTCAATAAATGTATATGAGCCCTGTGGTGTTACAGTGACTGATTGCTTATTGCACCTGCTATGGGAGAGGATTTCTCACTTTTTGGCTTCATTTCCCAAACATATATTTGAACAGAGCCAACTCAGATTATTGGCCAATACATTATAACTGAGAGTTTGCATAGTGAAACAAAGTCACTTTTGGCAGACATCCATTTTTCTAAGTTGGATTGAAATGGGCTGAAAATCAAAGACAAGTCGATTCAGTCATTACACAGGTCTTGATTTATTAATATATGGCATGATGGATTCTATAATGGATCTTTTCTATCTTGCAAAATGTATAGGTTTTACAGAAAACTCTATTAAAGATTTAGGTCATTTTTACATCCATTTGTTCACGTGACATTTTTTTACATGGTGCCTTGCAGAAGGCTATTACAAAGTCAATGTGCTTGATTTCAAATCAATATATTTAGACCATAGCGAAAATCCAGATGAAAAACAAGTGGATATATGTTGTGTAGTGCACAGTGTGTGCATGTCACTTGTTGGTATTTACACATTTCAGCTGTTTCCTCCTACACAGTAGGAAAGTGCTGCGACTGCAGCTCTCATCATTCTCATGCGATTATCTGAGCCCAAATGGAGACTTGAGCCCAGATGATGCCTTGCCAAAAAGAATGCTGTGGGTGCAGTCAAGTACTTGCAGTTGTATGGGGAATACCCAGACACGGGCACGCCCAAAAACCGCTATGCAGTGCATAGATAGCACTGGATAAGCTGCTAATCTCTTCATGCAAAAAGAATTAGTCCAGACCACATATCCACAGCATATCCTTGCTGATGTTAATGGTGCATAATGTTGCTGTTGCTGTCTGCATCCATGTATTTTTAACTCAGCTTAGAGGCTGGATGTTTATCCTTTTCTCTGTTTCACAGTTCAATGTATCAACAGTGTCACAGATTTTAATTTTTTTATACATAGAACATTAGGCTTATGTCTCTTCATTGGTCTTTTATGGAATTTAGAATAAAA
>JAZGTJ010010862.1:0-17596 GCA_036877575.1 Botia almorhae
GCCACTCGCTGCTCTCTTGGTGCGCGGGGGACACGCAACGATACTCCGGCTGGCGGCACTCTCAGGCTTCGCTCTCGGACCAAGCTTTTCCTGCCTCCTCTTCATCGTCTCCATACGACTCTCTAACTCACCTCCCCCCTTGGCGGAAGGCGGCGCCGTTTTAACGCCGCAGGGTGACGCGTCACAGCTGTGCCCGGTCCGCCCGTAATGAGCTCGGGCAGGTGCGGCGCGTCCGTTGCCAGGGCGACGCTGACTGCCCCGGTGCGCCTCGTCACAATATATATATGTATATGTGTATATACATATATATATATATATATATGTATATGTGTATATACGTGTAAGGTTGTACATATGATGAATGCCATTTTGCAAACTATCAGTCTCAGATTAGCTCACCTGTTTTTATTCATGCTGACAGAGCAACTGTCCCTTTTGCTGCCTCCTTCAAATTTTTTAAAAATTTTCTGTAGTCTCTCTCTCTTTGTTGTCTGTTTTGGCATCCTGGCTTTACTCCCTTGGCCTTTATAACATAAAGATAAAGCTTGTTTGCAAACTCGTATCTGGAAATGTAACTAACAACTTTGTTGAGTAAGTTACTAACTTACACAAGCCCATTCTAAAATCTGGCGATGAGGATCATAAAAACTGTCGGAGTCACGCGTGCACATGCTATATGGCAATATCAATTCTTACGTTACATCATTATGGCAACGGCCTGTCAGACTGTCTAATGGCATTGAACAATAGGGGGATTATCCATTTTGAGTTATATTTGTTACTGTTTCATACGCGTTCACATATTATTTATGATTCAAATGCATTTTACCGACCACAATATTTTTGTTGATAAATATTGTGAGGGGGGTACTTTTAATTACTTTTGGAAAAAAGGCAGGGGCTCAAGCCCCCAAAAAACAAACCCCAATCCCCCCCCTCCCTTCACGTGCCTGTGCCTGAAGAAAGTTTCCCATAGCATCAATTAGAAACAAGCCCTTTTTTGTAAAGTAATTCCTCTATCCAGGATTTAAAATGTAGTTCAAAAGGCAATGTTCAAGAAATAGTTATTTAGTATTATTAATCAGTGTACAATTCTTTCACCAATAGATATTGCAGTTACCAAGACAAAAGTAGTTACATTTATTTAATATTAAAATTAAATTAATAAATTAAAATATAATTCATTTATAAAAATAACTGATGTACAATCATGCGTATACATTGCCTTATGTAACATGGTCTTTGTAGTCTTTAATGTTACCCCACCCTAATTGTGTCCTGGTGTTTCTTGATCCCCCAATTAGTCTATGTATATATGGTGGTGACAGCACCGCTTTTTCCCCCAGTGGCGGGCCGGGTGGGGAATCCTTTGTTTTCCTTTGTTTTGCCGCCAGGCAACCACCTGCCTCCTCATGCACCCCCTGCCTCCCGGTCGGGACTGGTTGCTCAGCCTCCTCTTCGGCTCGGGCCCGGCCCTGGCACCTCTTCAGGGACATCTCTCGCCACCCTGGTACCACTTGCACGGAGTCTGGGGGTCTGGGGGTCTGGCTAGTGCTCCCCAGCCCATCTCGTTGGCTCCTGAGGACGACCAGACTCGGCTACGCGATTCAGTTTGCCAGAGACACAGGCCTGGCTACGTGCCCAAAGTTTCCCACCATGCCTTCCAAGGATCAGGTGGTAAACCTATAAACACTGCCCACGGAGGAGGCAGACCCAGCCCTTTTCTTGCTTTTTCCCATTGTGCCTTGCGCATTTACGTGAACCACACTCGGAGCTTCGGACGCTCTAATCAGGTCTTTGTCTGCTTCAGAGAAAGGCCCTCTCCAACAGAGGTTGGCCCACTGGATGGTGGATGCCATTGCCTTGGCATATCAGTCCCAAGGCATGCCGTACCCCCCCGGAGCGAGGGCTCATTTGACTCGGAGTGTTGCCTCCTCCTGGGCCTTGGCGCATTGGCGCCTCTTTAGCAGACATTTGCAGAGCTGCGGGCTGAGTGACACCCAACACCTTTGCGTGATTCTACAACCTCAGGGTAGAGCCTGTATCCCCACTGGCTAATGGGCAGGAGGACGGGCTTGGTGTCTTTGCTTGCATTCGCCTCCCCCCTAGGTTAGGGGGACATAGGCAGTTGTATTCCTTCGCAGTGGTTTTCCAGCAGGTGAATCCTACGTTGTGACTAGGCAGGCAGGCTCAGCGGAGGAGCCTCACGCCAGGCCCAGCACTTGTGTGTGTATGCCTCAGTCAGCCCTTGTGCTGGGCTAGGTGCCCCATGTGTAGTGATTCCCCCTTGGTGATCCCATGTGTGTATTCTCCACGGTACGGTTTCCCTATCGGTGAACCCGTGTCTTTCCCTTGGCACCGTACGGTTGCCAGTCTCTGTGGGCAGTGAGCCATCCCAGTAGGTAGGACCTGCACAGAAACAATTTCCATAGGTAGTACTGCCTGGTCAGTCTATACTTCATCTCCACACATCTCCTTTTAATGGGGTGTGGTCTCCGCAATGCCTTTCCTCTAGAACGGGTGTTTTCCCCAGTGTTTCTCATGGCTATACCGCGAGAGGAAGGAGACCTGTGCACCGAGGTGCCTTCTCCTGGGGGGATAGGAACGATTGCCACATCCCCTCCACGTCCAGGCTCCACAACCGACTGGGCTGCGACGGGCTGCCTGCGCAGAGAAGGTTACGGAGGCAGGGGAACTGTTTTACAGAGGTATGCTTTGCCTGCCTGTACTGACATTCCTAGCCCGTAACGTGGGTCGGCTTGCGGCATTTTTCACAGGGACCCCATACGTCAGTCCATTGACGTAACGTCAAACGTGACTGACTGAAAGGGAATGTCCTGGTTACATTTGTAACCCCTGTTCCCTGAAGGAGGAAACAGAGACGTTAAGCCCCCCTGCCTCAAGCCTGATTCAATGCTGATTGACCAGGACACATCTCGGCTCCTCAGCAAAAACCTGAATGAAAGCGAGCAGCTTTCTTGCCCAATGCTCATTGGCGCGTTCTTTTCTACTCGAAGGTGATAGGGCTCTCAAGCAAGACCCCATACGTCAGTCCGTTGATGTAATGTCTCCATTCCCTCCTTCAGGGAACAGGGGTTACATATGTAAGCAGGACTTTCTTTGCTACAATGCCATACAAGAACCATATTTGCTTCCCCATAGAACCTTTTAGTCAAAGAACAATTTATTTCTTAACCTTTTAGTTTATAGAACCTTTGTGCAACAGAAACAACATGTTTTCTCACGGCCATAATTTATGACTTTTAGTTATATCACTGCATAAATGAACTATGTTTAGTCCCTTTTGGTCTGAAGAACTGAGCTGTGGGTATGAATGCCAGAGGAGAAGTGACAACCACATTTAGCATAGTGTGTACAGGACCTTCCAGGGACACAGCAGGTGCTGTGAGAGCCAAGATGCTGCACATAGCCTCAGATAGTCCATGGATTGTGTTGTAAGAACACTGAGGAAAAAATGCTGAAGTGTGTGCAAGTGAAGTGCCACCAACTGACTGAAGAAAAAAAAACGTAATACATCCTACGTAGACATCCAATAAGCTGAGAGAAGTTCATTAAAGTTGGTCCAGTTGTCTATGCTTGAAGGAGTATGCTTCAGATTTCTCTGGTCTGGACCATTTTATTTTAAAATACTTTGATCATGAAAGACCTCTACGGTACCTCTACAAGTTTTATGTCTGTTACTAATGGCTTTTAGAGACGAGGTTAATGCTGAGGAAGGAGGGCATGTTTAGAAGATGGCAGCCCTTATCAGAAATATTTTGATGGCAGCCATTCTTTGCTGTCAGGATAAATAAACCAAAATAACTCTACAGTGACTGAATGTGAGGAGATAAAGAGCTGCTGGGATCTATCCCCACTCTTGCACATTCTCTGTCCATCCCTCCCTCTCTCCCTCTTGTCGTGTATTAGAAGGACACAGAATGCCTTAGTGTGAGAAGTCACTTGTTTGTTATCTGAGAGTCTTGGGAATGGAGCTTTGTGGACAGATTTCACTCAGCACACTAATGAAAGCTGCACAATTATGTGTGCGTTTGCTCCCAACACTTTAACAGCTCTGGTTCTCTTCCTGACAGTTCTTTGAATATGATCAGGTCTTTGTGCTTATTAATGAAACCTTTTATTAATTATTATTTTCTGTCATGCACCAGCCAGCAGGATCTGAAATGTAGCTGTGATTTCACAGAAAATATCCGACAATCACAGTAGACTTTAATGTAACCTTTTATAACGGCACTTACAATTTCTGCCCTAAAACCTAATAATCAAAATTTGATCAAATATAAAGAATCTTTCATCTTTTATTGAAACCCCCTTATTGTTCCAATTGTGGTTAAACTGTGGATAAATGGGTTGCAACTGAGGATAAAAACCATGTGTTTTAAACTGATGTTACTTCACAGATGTGGTTATATTAGTTATTTTACAACAGTTTCAAATGTGGCTTATCCAATCAGATTTTAGAATCAGAATGCATTTTATAATTTGGTTTGCTCTTTTGAGACTTTCACTTTTAAATGTTAAATAATCTGAGGCTGTTTTCTGTATTTATTTAATTTTTACAACACATTGTTTCAAAGCTACCTTACAAAAATATAAATTTATATCAGACCTATTATTCATTTATTATGAATAATCTTTGTGTCCACTAAGTTCCAGATCTCAAAAGGACAAAATAATCAAATAAGATGGCGTAATTTTAAAATATTTAGTTCACTGAATTATCAAAAAGTAAGTTGATTACCCTAAATGATTGTTTAATATATAAGCTATTTTTGGACTATTTCTAGTTTGAAAATGTTTTTATTGCTATAAATGTTTATTATATTTTTCTTTCTGTAATACTGCTGTCGTGAGAAGCGCTATATAAACAAACTGAAATTGTAATGAATTAAAATATCTATGCTGTGAGATTTTGGTGATTGAACACTAGTTTCTGCAGTGAGGTTCAGAATTAAAGCAGGTCTTATTTACAGCCATCCACCCATGATTCTGTTTGTGCTAAAACTGACAGCTAAAGNCAGTGGCAATGTTGCATCCCTCAGGGGGATGTGACTCATAGGTGTCCAGAAATCAGCTCAATGAAATATCTAAAAGACAAAAGTCGTAGGTCACTGTGAAGGTCTTTGATCAGCCTGGGTGCGCCTCATTCATGAAAGACATGTCTCTTAGCCAGCTAAGTTTTATTTTTGTCTGCCCCCATCACTGGAATCCACTTATAAAGCTGGGATAGTGGAAAGCCACCAGGGGGAAAGGATTCAAAGAGATGGCAGAACTCCTGCCTTGGTCCCCAGTGAAGAGATAAATGCATGCATTGGCTGTCACTTCCTGTTTGCTATTGCGGCATGGTTTAAGTTTGGTGCTCTGTCAAGTTGGCTCTAAAAATTTATCATTTATGGTTTTTCTCTCTGGTCCTAGGTAGCCAGTGCAACATGTGTTGGCTGTGTTCTGGCAGCAGCTTACCTGCGGCTTGGAAACAAAGGTGAAGTTCATAAGGGGAATGCGTACCTTGACGTTAGGGGTCAAAAAACAAAAAATCAAGTCAAGAATCTTGGTGTGATTCTGGAGTCAGACCTCAGTTTCAGTAGCGATGTCAAAGCAATAACTAAGTCAGCATACTATCATCTCAAAAACATTGCAAGAATTAGATGTTTTGTTTCCCGTCAAGACTTGGGGAAACTTGTTCATGCCTTTATCACCAGCAGGGTGGACTATTGTAATGGTCCCAAGAAGACCATTAGACAGCTGCAGCTCATACAGAACGCTGCTGCCAGGATTCTCACTAGAACCAGAAAATCAGAGCATATCACACCAGTCCTCAGGTCCTTACACTGGTTTCCAGTTATGTTTAGGATAGATTTTAAAGTACTTTTACTCGTTTATAAAGCACTCAATGGCCTAGGACCTAAATACATTGCAGATATGCTCACTGAATATAAACCCAACAGACAACTCAGATCACTAGGATCGAGTCAGTTAGTAATATCAAGGGTTCACACAAAACAAGGGGAATCCGCTTTTAGCTATTCTGCCGCCCGCAGTTAGAATCAGCTTCCAGAAGAGATCAGATGTGCTAATACATTAGCCACATTTAAATGCAGACTCAAAACTCATCTGTTTAGTTGTGAATTTAGTGAATGACCACTGTGCTACGTCCGAACAGATTGCATTATTTTATGTATAATCATTTTTACTGTTTTAATTAATTTTAGATCAACTTTTAAATCATTTTAAATGTTCTTAAATTTTCTGTTTTTAAGATTTTAATTCCTCTTATGTACAGCACTTTGAATTACCATTGTGTATGAAATGTGCTATATAAATAAACTTGCCTTGCCTTGCCTTACCTAAAGTAAGCCAGCTCTGGCCCAGAGATAGTTGCATGATTACACTTAGACTTTTTCTCAGATTTTATCTTTTATATCTTAACTATTTTCAGTCTTTATTCAGGAGGTTATTTTTTTTAATCGTAATTGTAATGAAGAGTCAGAGGCACTAGTATCCATTTGCAACGTGTTTATCAAACAGGCATAAACGATGAACAGTCCAAAGATCAAAACACAGTACAAACCAGAATAAATGGGAAACAGCCGGGGCAAATTAATTTCGCATTGCTCCTGATGCAAAAAGGAAAACAACACTGTTTTTTCCTGGTGTATCTTGTGGAATTCCTCAGTAAGGGTCAGATCAAGGATATTCCAGGAACCCAGAAACGTTCACCCTGGAGGAACTGGAGCATGCCACCCTGGCGTCTAGAGACGAGCAGCTCATGAACTCAGTACGCCTCCTCGCCGTCCACTAGAATTGGGGGGCCTGTTCTCTGGGACCCCCCTCTGACTCTCCAACCGGTTCACCAGTGGGTTTTAGGAGTGACATGTAGAAAGTGGGAGAGATACAGTAATTGGGGGGATATCTAAACTAAAAGACCCTGGAGTGATTTGTCTTAATATTTTGAAAGGATCGACATACCTGGGGCTGAGATTCTTGCAGGATAACCTGAGTCAAAGATCTCAAGTAGACAACCACACCCATTGACCTGGGGCGTAGGTGGGGCCTTGATGTCGATGCTGGTTGGCATGAAAAGCCTGGCGTCGTACTGCATGAAGTAGATGTTGCGATGCAACCCGTCCGTAACTGCAGGGAGGTCCAGACCAAGGTAACAGGCGAGGTTAAAAACGTAAGATGCAGGTGTCATTCCTGTGTCCTGTGAGTTCTGAGCATATTCCGCCCACATTAGATTCCTGCTCCAGTCAGACTGGCGTTGTTGATAGTAGGACCATAAGAACCGGGTTATATCGATTGGGGGTGGTAACCAGAGGTCAGACTCACATTGACACCTAGATGTTTGGAAAACGATGACCAAACTCAGAAAACGTAATTGCATAACACCTCGACAGTTTCATGGGAGGTAGGGAGTTTGAGCAGTGGGATGAGGCGACATGATTTAGAAAAACGGTTGATGATAGTGAGAATGGTGGTTTTCCAAGAGATTTGGGTAGATCTGTAATAAAGTCTATTGCTATGTGTGACCAAGGGTGTTGCGGAGTGGGTAATGGTTGTAAGAGGAAGTTGCTTAGGAGTTTATGAGGTTTGACAGATGGAACAGTTCTGAATGAATCAAATGGTGTCAGTAGAGAGTGTGGGCCACCAGTAACCGTTCTTTAATAAATGTATTGATGCGGTTATACCTGGGTGACCTGGGCTGGGGTTTTTGTGGACCTGAGTGATGAGCCAATTTCATGGCCAACAGCTCCCGGTTTCCCACATCATAGTTTTGTTCTGCTGAGGAGAGCTTACGTGAAAAAAAGGCACATGGATACATCTTGGTTGAAGAACCATGGCGTTGGGATAAAACGGCTCCGACCCCGGTGTTAGAAGCATCTGCCTCAACTATGAAGGGGTGTTCAGGATCGGGGTGTCGGAGTACAGGGGCTGACATAAATCGGGTCTTTAAATCAGAAAAGGCCTGTTGTGCTTCTGGTGTCCAGATTAGTTTACCTGTTGCTCATTTTGTTAGGGGTGTTAAAGGTACTGCTATGTAACCGAAACCTCTAATAATCAGCCGGTAGAAATAAGCAAACCTGGCCTGACGCAATTTTTGGAAGTGGGTAGTGAAACTTAATCGTTACTTCATTAAGACCTCTATAATCTATGCAGGGTCTCAACCCCCCATCCTTCTTCTTAACAAAGAAGAAACCAGCAGTCGCTGGGGAGTTGAATGGGTGGATGAAACCCTTGGATATTTCCTTCTCTATATATAATTTCATTGCTTCGAATTGTCTCGGTTGAGACAAGGGAAAAATTCTGCCTCTGGGGAGAGTAGCACAAATTAACAGCACAATCTACAAAGCGATGGGGAGGAAGTTGTGAGGCCTTCTTTTTGCTGAAAGCTTCAGCTAAATTGAAATACTCAGGTGTGTTTGGCTTTGGGGCGTGTGGCTCTCCCAGGATGGATGGAAGTCTGGTTAGTCGGGTTATTTGGGCTAGGCAGCGGTCATGACAGGGGGTACTCTATTGGATAATTTGACCCTCCTTCCAGGATATAACGGGATTTTAAGAGCGTAACCAGGGCAGGATCGTTTCTGAGTGGAATGTTCTTGCTCATGTGTTGGATTATCCCCATTCCGGGGGGCCAACCATCTAGCACCTCCACTGCCAGGAGGAATCACAAGGGATTAAACAGAACGTAAGGGCATATTCCACAGCGGTCTGTCTTCCTTGAGTGAGAGACAGGAGTTGTTCCCCTTCCCCTCTGCTGGGTGCTCAAAAACCGTTAAATGTAGGATAAGTAGAGCCGTCCATTCTCTACATAGCGGTTTACATTTTACGCTTTACATTTGGAAGGGTTACCGTCAAACTTATCTGGGAAGGCGAGTTGTGGACTGACAGAGAAAGAGATGTTGGATGGCACGTTGCTGGGCATATGAGGTGTTGTCTCCGCTGTCTCAGGAGGCACGAGGGGAACTCCCTACAGGGCCTTGACTAACTCCTCAGTAAGAGTTGTTAATCGACTGAGTTGATGCTGATGAATTGAGAGTTTTGATGCCTGGAAAGACAACTCGGTTGACATTTGTATAGCATCGGTCGGTCTTTGTAAGTCTTCTGTAATGAAGAGTCAGAGGCACTAGGATCCATTTGCAGCGTGTTTATTGGTCGTGGTCAGACAGGCAGTGAGCAGCAACCAGCAAACAAAGCAAAGTAGACAAGACAAGACAAGGCAAAAAACGGCAAGCAGGCAGATAGCAAGATAGATGGGAAACGCTCAGAAATGACAGTCAGGGCAAATCAATACTTCGCATTGCACAAAGGGATCTACAAAAAAGCACAGCGTACAATATATCTAAACATTTGATAAACTGTTTAACATATAACATATTAAACTACAAAACGCTGTTCCAAAGTGATAATATATCATTTTTGCTTTTACATCTTACATAATAACATAAAGATCTCTAATGTTGTTTCGGCAAAGCAACTGCCACTCACAGTTGGCCACCATCCCTGATTCGGCTTCCACACACACAGGCATGCACAAAAAGTGCATAGCAACAAATCTAGCAACATTTTGGATACATCTCAGCTTTCATTAAGTAGAACAATGTTGCTAGTTCTTCCCCGTGAGTGCAAAGTCTTGCAGCACAGAATTGCCCTTTTCGCGTCTAAGCAGCACACCACACTGTACGGCAGATGACTAGTGAATATATGCAAAACACAGTGACATGTCACTTTTACTGACTGCTTGGACATAAGAACATGAATATATTTGTTTGTTTGTAAATATGCACAAAGTTTTTGTTACCCAGACAGAAGTATAAATATTTTGTGCAGCATAAGACAAAAATATGGAAGTAATATAGCCAAAGATGCCTCTTAAAATTATAGCCTATTAAAATAAAAATATTATTTTCTTCATACTTCAAATACTTCAATAAATTCTAGTTCTTTAACTATATAGAGAACTTTAACTATATAGAGAACTATATAGCTACTTTAGATGTCAAGACTTTACATAGAAAATTTAAAAAACTGTACTGGCTACTGTCTACAGGCCACCAGGGTACCACACAGACTTTATATCAGAAGCAGTACTAGCTACCAATCGAGTCTTAATTGTTGGTGATTTTAACATCCATGTGGATAATGAAAAGGATGCATTGGTTTTAGCTTTTAAAGACATTTTGACCACTATTTGTGTCTCACAACATGTGTTAGGACCAACTCATTGCCGTAATCATACTTTAGACTTAATCCTGTCTTATGGTGTAAATGTTGATGACATCAATATTCTGCAACAGAGCAAAGACATTTCAGATCATTATCTGATGTCCTGTAAAATACATTTACCTATGGCTGCAAATCAGCTACCTGCTATAAATACAGTAGAACAATAAATTCTACCACTAAAGATTCTTTTATTAAAAACCTGACCACTGTCTTTATTCCTTAACGTAACGGATAACCCTGAAAACCTAGACATAACCCTTAGACATAGTTGCTCCTATGTCATAGTTGCATAGTTGCAACCATAGTTGCTAAGGGACAGCAGTCCATCGCCATGGTATGATGAGCATACCCACGCTCTAAAAAGGAGCAGCCCGGAAAATGAAAAGCAACTGGAAGCGAACAAAACTGGAGGTATTTCGGATAGCATGGAAGGAGAATGTTTCAAATTATAGAAAGGCCTTAAAAAGCTCCAGATCTGCCTACTTAAAATTTTTTAGAAAGAAAATAAACACAACCCTAGATATCTATTTGACACAGTGGCTAAATTAACCAAAGATAAAGCATCATCTGCTTCTGGCAGTTGTCAATATCATAATGATGATGATTTTATAAATTTCTTTAATAACAAAATAGATACTGCCAGAGAAAAAATCATAAACATGCAACTGCCTTCAACACAAACAAATTAGATGGTGCATCATAACTTTCCCAAGGAGCAACTCCAGTCATTCTCTGCTATATATAGAAATGAACTGTCAAAAATAATCATGGCATCTAAACCCAACAACATGTGTGCTTGATCTATACCTACCAGGTTGCTGAAAGAGATGCTGCCTGAAATTATAGATCCTCTACATAGTATTATTAATACATCATTGGTGTTGGGATATGTCCCAAAACCTTACAAACTGGCTGTTATCAGACCCCTTATTAAAAAAACACAACTTGATCCCAAGGAACTAGGAAACTACAGACCCATCTCAAATTTACCTTTTATCTAAAAAATACTGGAAAAGGTGGTGTCTTCACAGATATGCTTTTTCCTGGAAAGACATGGTATCTGTGAGAATTTCGAGTCAGGATTCAAGCCATATCATAGTACAGAGACTGCTCTCACCAGAGTGACTAATGATCTGCTTTTGTCAGCCGATCGTGGCTGCATCTCTCTTCTAGTATTACTCGATCTTAGCGCAGCCTTTGACACTATTGACCACAGCATTCTACTAGTCCTGAAAATTATGTTGGCATAAATGAAACTGCACTGGCATGGTTTAAATCATATTTATCTGACCGATTCCAGTTTGTTGCTGTAAGTGAAAAGGTGTCATACCGATCACAAGTCCAATATGGAGTACCACAGGGCTCAGTGCTTGGACCCCTACTTTTTACCCTGTATATGCTACCTCTGGGAGCAATTATTATGAGACATGAAGTTAGTTTTCATTGTTATGCTGATGATACTCAGATATACAGTACAAAAGTTTTAGGCAGGTGTGAAAAAATGCTGTAAACAAAGAAGGCTTTCAAAAATGGAAGTGTTAAACATTTATTTTCATAAATGAACAAAATGCAGTGAATGAACAAAAGAGAAATCTAAATCAAATCAATATTTGGTGTGACCACCATTTGCCTTCAAAACAGCAGCAATTCTTCTAGGTACACTTGCACATAGTTTTTGAAGGAACTCGGATGGTAGGTTGTTCCAAACATCTTGGAGAACTAACCACAGATCTTCTGTGGATGTAGGCTCTCACATCCTTTTGTCTCTTCATGTAATCCCAGACACACTCGATGATGTTGAGATCAGGGCTCTGTGGGGGCCATGCCATCACTTCCAGTACTTCTTGTTCTTCTTTACGCTGAAGATAGTTCAAAATGACTTTGGCTGTATGTTTGGGGTCGTTGTCCTGCTGCAGAATAAATTTTGGGCCAATCATACACCTCCCTGATGGTATTGCATGATGGATAAGAATCTGCCTGTATTTCTCAGCATTGAGAACACCATTAATCTTAACCAAATCTCCAACTCCATTTGCAGAAATGCAGCCCCAAACGTTCAAGGAACCTCAACCATGCTTCACTTTTGCCTGCAGACACTTATTATTGTACCGCTCTCCAGCCCTTCGATGAAGAAACTGCCTTCTGCTACAGCCAAATATTTCAAATTTTGACTCATCAGTCCAGAGCACCTGCTGCCATTTTTCTGCACCCCAGTTTCTATGTTTCCGTGCATTGTTGAGTCTCTTGGCCTTGTTCCCACGTCGGAGGTATGGCATATTTGGCTGCAACTCTTCCATGAAGACCACTTCTGGCCAGACTTCTCCGGACAGTAGATGGGTGTACCGGGGTCCAACTGGTTTCTGCCAGTTCTGAGCTGATGGCACTGCTGGACATCTTCCGATTTCTAATAATTTAGTAATTTAGTAATAAGCTTGATGTGTCTTTCATCTGCTGCACTAAGTTTCCTTGGCCGACCACTGCGTCTACGATCCTCAACGTTGCCCTATTCTTTGTGTTTCTTCAAAAGAGCTTGAACAGCACATCTTGAAACCCCAGTCTGCTTTGAAATCTTTGTCTGACTGGGTTTCAACCTACGTGTGACATTGATGATCATTAGCACCTGTTTGCTATAATTGGTTGATCATACACCTGACTATAATTCTACAAAACCCCTGACTTTGTGCAAGTGTACCTATAAGAAT
Source organism: Botia almorhae (assembly GCA_036877575.1). Taxonomy (NCBI): domain Eukaryota; kingdom Metazoa; phylum Chordata; class Actinopteri; order Cypriniformes; family Botiidae; genus Botia; species Botia almorhae. The sequence goes on from JAZGTJ010010862.1 coordinate 12,945, forward strand.
TGATGCTGGTTTGAAGGCAAAAGGTAGTAACACCAAATATTGATTTGATTTAGATTTTTCTTTTGTTTGCTCACTTTGCATTTTGTAAATTGACAAAAATAAACAATCATTATTTATATTTCTGAAAGTATTCTTTGTTTACAGCATTTTTTCACACCTGCCTAAAACTTTTGCACATCAATGTACATTTATTCTAGGCCCAACGAGACTTGGAAATTGGAAATGAAAAAAGCCACATTTTCAATATTTGTAGAACTGTTTTTTCAGTTTAAAAATATATAAAAACTATGACACATGCTCTCGAAGCCAGACACTGAAAAATTTATTCATGCATTCATGAAATCAAGACTTGATTATTGCAATGCCCTACTTGGTGGCTGCCATGCAGATTAATCGATAAACTCAGAATGCAACAGCCAGAGTTCTCACAAGAACTAACAAGTATGAACATATAAGCCTAGTTTTGTCAACTCTACACTAGCTGCCTGTCAAGCATCATATACATTTTAAAATCTTACTGATTATCTACAAGGCCCTGAATGGTTTAGCTCCCCAATACTTAAGCAAGCTCCTCTCCAATATAGTCCTTCGCGTTCACTGTGATCTGAAAATTCTGGCCAACTGTTAATACCCAGAATTTTAAAAACAAGTGCTGGTGGTAGATCCTTCTCGTATTTGGCACCCAAAATTTGGAACTCTTCCCAGTGTTGTCCGGGAGGCAGATACACTCTGTCATTTTAAATCTAGAATAAAGACCCAGCTATTTAATCTAGCCTATTTAATCGGGTGCAGGGAGAGAATGTGGTGCAAGGCAAAAAAATACTGCACACCTCATGTCTTACCAATCTCTTCTGTCTTCCTTTGCGGCTGATGTCACTACTGCTAAAAAGACATATTTTCATCACAAAATCAACAATGCTTTTAACTCCCGCATGCTCTTTAAAACATTTTCTTCCCTTCTCGTTCCTCCTCCACCACCTCCATCTTCAACACTCACTACTAATGACTTTGCTACATTCTTTCTCAGCAAAACTGCAACACTTCAAACTGACAGACTTGCTACGCCATCAACACCACAAACACTCACATCGTTTTCTCAGCTCTCTGAGTCTGAGGTCTCCAAACTCATGCTATCTAACCATCCTACCACCTGCCCGCTAGATCCCATTCTATCTCATCTCTTTCAAGCTATTTCGCCAGCAGTCACACCAGCACTTATTCACATAAACGCATCTCTTCATACTGGTATTTTCCCCACTACATTTAAGCAGGCTGAAGAAACCCAACCTAGATCCAGCACTACTTGAAAACTACAGACCGGTATCCCTGCTTCCATTCATGGCCAAGATTCTGGAAAAAGTCATGTTCAATTAAGCCTCTGCGTTTCTCACTCAGAACAACCTCATGGATAACAACCAATCCGGCTTCAAGAAAGGTCACTGACCGAGACTGCACTGCTCTTGGTCGTTGAAGATCTCAGACTGGCTAAAGCGGACTCCAAATCGTCAGTTCTTATCCTGCTGGATTTGTCCGCCACTTTTGACACTGGTCAAAAGCGATCCTGCTGACTACGCTCAAATCACTGGGCGTCACAGCTACTGCACTCTGGTGGTTTAGATCTTACCTCTCTGACAGGTCGTTCAGGGTGTCTTGGAAGGGAGAGGTGTCCAACCTGCAACGTCTAGACACTGGGGTGCCCAGGACTCAGTTTTTGGACCACTACTCCTCTCAATCTACATGACGTCTCTAGGATCTGTCATTCAGAAACATGTCTTTTCCTATCATTGCTATGCTGATGACACCCAGCTCTACCTCTCTTTCCACCCTGATGATCCCACGGTACTGACTCGCATCTCTGCCTGACGGACATATCGTGTTGGATGAAGGACCATCACCTTTAACTCAACCTTGCGAAAACAGAAATGCTTGCGGTTTCAGCCAACCAATCTCTTCATCATAACTTCTCAATCCAGATTGATGGGGCAACCATTACTCCATCCAAGACGGTCAAAAGCCTTTAAGTAATGATTGACGATCAACTGAGCTTCTCTGACCACATCTCTAGAACCACCCGTTGCTGCAGATTCGCTCTCTAAAACATCAGAAAGGTCAGGCCCTTCCTATTGGAACATTCAGCACAACTCCTCATTCAAGCTCTTGTTCTCTCCAGACTGGGCTACTGCAATGATCTCCTCACAGGACGTCCAGCTAGTACTATCAAACTCCTGCAGTTAATTCAGAACGCAGCAGCTGGAGTGGTCTTTAACGAGCCTAAATGAGCACACATCACTCCACTGTTCATCCAGTTGCACTGGCTGCCAGTAGCTGCTTGCATCAAATTCAAGGCTCTTGATGTTTGGATAAAACTAGATAAAAAACAGATTTGCATTGACTACTGGATTCGCACCTCTTACCTGCTCTCTTACTTGCGTTCAGCTAATGAATGTCGCCTTGTGGTTCCATCCCAAAGAGGGAAGAATTCACTTTACCGGACTCTTACTTTCACTTTGCCCGGTTGGTGGAATGAACTATATAACTCTAAAAACTCAACTATTTCGTCTTCACTTCCTTAACTAACACACCACTACTACTTCTACTTCTTTTATTAAAAAAAACAACAAAACAAATTTGCTTCTTACACTGTGTTGGAATACCTGAGACCAGTTTATAGCACTTATTCATTCTTGTTCCTATAGTTGTTGAAATTGCTTCCTTGTACTCATTTGTAAGTCATTTGTAAGTCTGCTAAATGACTAAATGTAAATATAATGTTTCTTTATGTAAAGCTGCTTTGATGCAATGTAACATTGTAAAAAGCGCTATATAAATTAAATCGAATTTAATTTATTTCCGCACCTCACCTTGAAAGTTGCTTTGGATAAAAGCATACGCTAAATGCCTAAATGTAAATGGAAGATAAGTTCATAAAATGTGATGATAAGAGTAATTTACCCATCATCATATTATTATGTCGTTAGTGTTTTTCCCAACAAGCTTCAACATAACATTCTGCATATTTTCTATTATTACAAAATACATTTGTAATAATAGCTTTCAGCTAAGTACTTTCAGCTGAAAGCTTTTTTTCTTTTCGTTTTATACAGATAATGCTCTTAATACTAATTTACTGTTGATCTAAGTACTTTAAACATAGGACTTTTTTAAGACATAGGACTGAATTAACTTCACCTAAAGTCACTGCACCGGGTATTGCAATAAAAATGTTGTGAATACCTATTCCATTTCCACCACTCTCTTTTGCATACAAAAATACATTTAACTCACTTGAAGGTGTTATTTGAAGGCACCATCTAAGTAATTCATTTTTAAATATTTTGCTATAGAATAAATGTACAAATCTATGGTTTCTTTAAGGATATTTATATCAGATGAGCTGGGATGTATTATCTTAATTTAATTCAATTTTATTTGTGTAGCGCTTTTTACAACATTACATTGCTTCAAAACAGCTTTACATATAATAAAAAGAATGATTGATAATTAAATAATTAAATAATATTAATAATCATATTGTTAATATGAATGTTAATATTATAATTTCATAATATTCATAATAAAACAGAGAACAAATGTCAGACATGTTCAACAAAGAATACATGGTATTATTGCAAATAATATGTGTGAGATATATATTAAAAAGACTAATTAGGCATACTAAAATTATAGTACCTTTATGAATAAAGGGTTGACTGAACCGATAAAACTACAAAATAATTAAGATATGCAGTTTCAGCTTACATGGAGATGACATGTAAAAAGATAACATCTTATGGACCAGGGGTATACGGGATTTGTAATAGTACCATGAAATAGATGCAACATACATAAAATATATACAATAAAAATACCTGAAGATTACACAATGAAGGAGAATGGAATACAACTGAAGACAAATGAATAACAAAATAGAAGGACTGCTACTTTTGGACTGTAATTATATCATTTAGCTAGAAGCAGTATTAACAATTTACAAAACCCTAAGCTAAGTTAGATGTTAGCAGTCTCCCAATAAGCAAGCCAACAGGGCGACAGTGGCAAGACACCAAAACTCCAATGGTGTATAGATAGAGAAAAACCTTGGGAGAAACCAGGCTCAACTGGTAGGGCCAGTTCTCCTTTAGCACGGTAAAGCTGCAATTTGTAACTTTTCGCATATGAATGAAGAGTTGATTATAATGATTTATAATTGTTTATTGATAAGAAACTGTCAGGTCTAATTATATCTGACAATATGTGAGGCACTAAGAAATGTTACCAACAGAAATGGTGACAGAAGCATAATGTTACTAATGGCAGCTATAACCTTACACTGCTGTGACTAAGCAGGGAACAAAATATAGAATATATTCTAATATATATATTCTTGTTTTGAGATTCTTTCTAGATTATCTTGCCAGGATCCTGACATTGTGCATGATGTTTGGATCCTGACTTAATCCTAGTTGTGGCCTATTTAATGCCCTTGTGTTTGCTGTCCTGTGCCGATCCGTTTAATGTCTTTTGTTTCTGTTGCAGTGCAGGGCCGTGCAGAGACCTTTAAAGGGGCAGGTGCTCAAAGTATGAAAAGGCCACGCCCCTTACCCCCGCGCGCTATAACTCCGGTGCCCCTGATCACTGCGTGCCACGCCCCC
>JAZGTJ010010863.1:5332-17596 GCA_036877575.1 Botia almorhae
GGGACGTAAATGTTTTTGTCTCATATTAAGTATCCTGATGTGCATAGTGTTATGCATAAACCCCATTGTAAAGGCATATTAAAATGTTCACTATATAATAAATGCTTCTTTGTGATTATTTAGTACTCTGTTAAAACAATAGTTACATTAGATAAAAAATATAATAACAAATATATAACAAAAGCAACATGAAAAAAGTTAATGGTGATCAGAGAGCTTATATATCAGTTATATAAACTTGAAGCATCAGAATCGGCATTAGTATCGGCCGATCACCATGACAAAAAAATCGGTAATTGGTATCGGTGGCAAAAATCCTGATCGGAGCATCCCTAATAGTTATATCAACGTGATCAGCCCACCACAATAAACATAGTTGCCAAGTTTGAAATAAATTGCTCAATGTGTGCTGTTAGGGACTTTCTGTTTGCCGTTTTTTGCCATATATTTACTGCCTCGCCATGGCAACACCATTCAAGATATCAAAAATTCCTTCGTAATTTTAAATCTTTAATATTTTTGCATGATGCTTTGCATGAAGTTTGGTGACAATTAAATGAAATTCCTAGGAGGAGTATTTAACAGTTCACGGCATGCCCTGTACAAGAAAATCCAAAATGGCAGACTTCCAGTTGGGTGGAGCTAAGGGATATTAGAGCAAAAACTGTTGGGGTCAACATGACTGATACATGTACTAAGATTCAGGAGCGTGCATATTAGTATGATGGATGCACTGTCAATAAGTGCCCTGTTCTGGACAGGATATTTGATATCGTTTGACTCAGAATACCTTAAAAAGTCTAAAGAGAACACTCTCATTTAAAAGTTGCCAAAAATTGCACGCTCCCTCAGGTCATGTCTGTTATGACATGTACAAAGTTTCATGTATATACACAAAAGTTTTGCAAAGATACAGTCTCAAACCTATTTTGGTGTGCTCACTGTAAAATTTGTTAAAGCATTATACGATTGGAGAAGCAAAAACAGTTGAGGTGTATCAAAAAACTTTTAATAACATTTGGCCATCAACGTTTCTAGATACTACAAAATTTTGTGCAAATCAGACAAATGTCCTAGGAGGAGTTCAATGGTAGATGCCCTCAGTGTGAATACCTTCCATTGAGAACACTTTATTCCTGCCTGGCTCTCTTCCATTTAAAAGGGAGCTGGGCAGCTGATCCTCGCAGGTTGGGTCCCACTTCTGCAGAGTGGAGGCTGCACTTGTGGGGTTTGCAGATTGATTTGTCGGAGAGGTAGTGGGAGAGGTGCTCCACCTTATCTCTCGCACTGTCCACCGAATCAAATAAGTAAATGCTGGTTTCAGCAGCTGAGGCAGACCAGCCCAGTGTTAATTTTGACAGCAAATTCTGATTTAGTCTTAGTCTTTGGAATAATACACCATTTAGTTTTAGTCCTATTTTAGTCATCTGAAATCTTTTAGTCTTAGTCTAGTTTAGTTGACTAAATATCATAAGAGTTTAGTCTTAGTTTAGTCTTAAGTCTTTTAGTGTTAGTCTAGTTTTAGTAGACCATATATTAGCAGATTTTTCTCCATAATTCACGTAATTGTAAGTATATTACAATATATGGAAGCATATAGAGAATACAGGCACATATCTAATTGTTGTAATAAAAAAACATTTATTTTATTAAATGTCAAAAACATAAGTCTTTTTCACAAAAATAACCATAAGAACTGCTCTCCCTGAACAATATACATGCTCCCTGAAAAAGCATTGTCCCTGCATTGTCCCTGAATTATATGAAACGCATATGACTCTCTTGCAAGATAAAGTACAGCATTATTGAAATAGATAACGAATGAACTTACTGTCTTCTACAGTCTTTGCAAAATCAAAAGCATAAAGAAATATAAAGTGCAATTCTCAAAAATAAAATAACTGGTTGTAATGCCACTGCACAAGGTATCTTGTGCAAAAATAAAAATCACTACTGTAAATGTTCATGTACCTCAAGAGAAGTTAAATAACTGCTAAGACACAATGCCTTGCTACTCTGTAAAATCAACAAGATTTTGAACAGAACAAATTAGTGCAATTTTTAAACGTAGAACAAAAGATGTATTGGCTGCAATGCCACACAATGCCAAAGGAAATCTGAGAAGGCCTGCTGCTGCGTTGTACTAGTAGCATCACTAGCTTTATTTCCCCCTGGCCCATGGTCATCAGACATCTTCTGTATCTATGAGGATATATAAATGATATACAAAGTTGTGTTTTTTTCTTCTTTCTTGCCATATAACGCGTGCGTGAACACACACACACACACACACACACACACACCTTTTGTCGAGTCATATATAACACCACAACATCTAGACAATTCGTTTAATCAATACTATTCAAAGTTAATTTCCTTTGGCTTCTATTTTATTCCAAGTTTAGCAGAATCACGGTGGTTTATCTGATACAATAACCTTAACGTTAGCGTTTATGCTTACCTTGGTGTGTATTTCTGGATGAGCCGTCTGTAAGTGTCGCTTCAAGTTGGTGGTGTTTTTCCCAGCGATTTTTACTCCACATGGTTTACAGACGCTCTTGTTGTCCTTGTTGTCATATGTTAAGTTTGACCAGATGTCAATTCTTCGTTTTCGTCCTAGACCAAGCTCTGACATTTCTGTCTGTCTGTCTGTTCATGAGACATACCGCTGCCCTCGGACCGCGTGCACAAAACGTTAGCGTGTTGCTAACTAGAAAAGTCAACTTAAATTAACCAAAGCTTTGTAACCAAGACTGTGCAACCAAGTATAATGTATAACTAAATATAATGTATAACAAACGTCCTCATAACTTGAAAACCGCGGCTTTTGAAAATGGCTTTGCCAAGATCAACCTGCCCTCAAAAGATTCGCTCGGATTGGATTTCCCCACAAAAGAGTAGTTCTTATTGGATCTCTTCTCCATTCGTCCCGCCCCAACATTTTCCTCTCGTATTTATTCGTTGACTAAAGTGTCAGTTAAATTTCGTCATCGTCTTCGTCATCATATCTGACTTTATATTTAGTTTTTATTTAGTTTTCGCCTGTAAAAAATGTTCGTTGACGAATATTTTTCGTCATAGTCTTCGTCAACGAAATTAACACTGGACCAGCCTCCTCATTCAGCTGCATTTGAGAATCTGACAATATGCTTAAGGACCTGGACTGAGGTGGGGGATTAGAAGCAGATGTGGTTCAGCAGACCAAGACCAAGGAACTCACCATAAAGTTGTGAAGATGTTTAAATCAGGGTTAGGTTATAAAAAAATCCCAAGCTTTAAACATCTCAAGAAGCACTGTTAAATCCATTATCCAAAAATACAACAAGTATGACACAATTGAAAACCTACCAAGACATGGCTGTCCACCTAAACTGACAGACCGAGCAAGGAGAGCACTGGTCAGAGAAGCAGCCAAGAGGCCCATGGTCACTCTGGAGGAGCTGCAGAAATCCATAGCTTAGGTGGGAGAATCTGTCCACAGGGCAACTATAAGTCGTGTACTCCAAAAATCTGGCCTTTATGGAAGAGTGGCAAGAAGAAAGCTATTGTTGAAAGAAAAACAAAAGTCCCGTTTGCAGTTTTCCACAAGCCATGCAGGGCACACAGCAAACGTGGAAGAAGGTTCTTTGGTTATATGAGACCAATATTGACTTTCTGGCCTAAATGCAAAGCATTATGTTTGGCGGAAAAGTAACACTGCTCATCACCTAAACACACCATCCCCACTGTAAAACATGGTGGTGGCAGCATCATACTGTGGAGATGTTTTTCTTCAGCAGCGACAGGGAAGCTGGTCAGAGTTGATGAGAAGATGGACAGAGCTAAATACAGGGCAGTGGAAGAAAACCTGTTGGAAGCTGCACAAGAGTTGAGACTGGGAAGGAGATTCACCTTCCAGCAAGACAATGACACTAAACATACAGCCAGACCTACAATGGAATGGTTTGGATCAAAGAATATTCATGTGTTAGAATGGCCCAGTCAAAGTCCAGACCTAAATTACATTGAGCATCTGTGGCAAGACTTGAAAATTGCTGTTCACAGATGCTCCCCATCAAATCTGGCTGAACTTGAGCTATTTTGTGAGGAAGAATGGGCAAAAATGTTAATCTCTACATGTGCAAAGCTCAGACATATCCCAAAAGACCAAGGGAGGAGGATGGTTGAGGCCTGCCATAAAATAGCTGTTGACCAGGTCTTTTGGCAGCCCTACCTCGAGCTGGCCATAGCTAGGGCGTACACCTAGAAGGTCTGCCCTGCTCAAATCAAAGAGGAACATGAACAAAACAACGAAGATCAGGAGCAACCAACGAGACTTGGGAACGAACCATGACAGGTCAGAAACACAGATATAGCACAGAATAAACAGATGTATATAGATGTCTAAACTCCGACTCTCAAAACCGAAACCAAGACCAAGACCGGAATCCAGGCTCACGCTCTGTTTTCATTCATTTCATGTCATTTTGCAGTCAAAAGACAGGTTAAAACGGGGCTGCAGGAGAATGAGTTGTTGAGGAGCTGGAGGTGGAAGTGACGGCAACCAGAGAAAGTCCTTGTGTTAATTGAAAGCTGAAAAGCCATGTGCTGACTACTTTGTTGTGTTTTTTTCTGTTTAATAAATGACTGTTAACCGCTCATGCGCTCCCCAACCATGATCGGTGATGTTTAATTTTATTTTACTGCCAGGAAACAGTGTCATAGTGGGGCTGAAACCCGGGATTAATTTTTTTCCTTCCCGTTTTTTTTTTTGGGATAACCGGAAGTACGCTGCCATGGAGTCCACGATGCTGGATGAGCTCATCAAGTTGTTGGCCAACTTACATCTTACGCAACACCAGGCCCTCCTGGAGCTGTGAGAGGATCAGGAACGGAGGTTTTACTCTCTCCTTGAGGGGCAACAGGAGGATTGGCGACTGCACTGGCACAGGGAGCTGGGGGACCTGCATTTTCCGATGGCGACTGACCCATTCATCTCCCGCTGCAGAAGATGGGCGCCAAAGATGACCTGGAGGCATTCATCGAGCTCTTTGAGCGCATGGCGGAGGCATGCACCTGGCTGGAGGAGCGATTCGGCTCATTCCGCTCCTGTCGGGAGAGGCCCAGCTAGCTGCCAGCTACCGGTGCAAAGCCTCCTCAATTATCAGGACCTCAAGAGGACCATTCTGCACCGGGTGGGTCGCACCCCAGAGCATAATCACCAGCGTTTTCAGGCACAGGCCCTCCAGGACTGTGGACAGCCCTTTGCCCAGCAGCTCCGGGAGGCCTGTCGGCTGTGGCACAAACGTGGTGCTGGAGCAGTTTACTCTCCGCCTACCGAAGAAGATGGTGGAGTGGGTCCAGTGCCATCGGCCCGAGACCCTCAAGACCGCAGTCCAGTTGGCGAAGGACCATATGGCAGCATATGGGGGAGCCCTGGGCCTGTCGCTCGCTTACCTTTCTTCACCCCTATTCCCTTCTGTCTCTCCTCCTGTCCCTGCTCCTGGGTCCAGAGAGCCCAGGCGGCCGGATCCATCCTCAAGAGTCCGACAGGAGGGGAATCTCAGGAGGATCAACCAACTTCGCAACATCTCTGCAAAGAGTGTACACACAAAGAGTGCCGCAAACTTTAGGAATTATTGGGTACCAGTGTTTAGCACCCCCAACAGATGGCCTGGTTGAACGATGTAACCAAACCATCAAAAATATGATTTGGATGTTCCTACATGACCATACGAAAAATTGGGATCGCCGGTTGGAACCCTTGATGTTTGCATTACGCGATGTTCCCCAAGCCTCCATTGGATTTTCTCTAGTCAAGCGTTTTTATAGACATCAGCCCCGAGGGGTGTTTGGAAGGACAAACCCTCTCCCGCGAAAAATGTAAATTTAATACGTACGGAACGTGAGAGCAAAACTCCATACACTGGGTTGGCTCAAGTTGGAGAATTTGCTGCTGGCCCAGGAACGTCAAACCCACAAAAACAGGGGAACCCAGCTTTGTGAATTCACTTGGGAGAGAAGGTGCTCCTATTACTGCCAACTTCTAACTCTAAATTACTCGCCAAGTGGCAAGGACCCTTTGTGGTCACACGACGAGTAGGAGACGTAGACTATGAGGTGGAGCGCCCGGACAGGGGGGGAAACAATTTACCACCTCAACCTCCTAAAACCTTGGAGGGAGGAGGGAGGAGCTCGGGCCTGAGCTGGATTTAACCCTCTAAAGTCGGCGGAGGTACTCCACCTGTTTTTTTTAGCTGTAAAAATGATTTAAATACTCCTTAAGTTTGTGGTCATACAAATTAAAGAAAAACATCATTCAAAACTGTAAAGTCTCCTTTTATATTGGTACTCTTTCAATGGAAACAAAATAAGAAAAATAAAGAAAACAAACAGCATGCACTTTCTGCCGACTCTTTCTAAACACTGTTTTTGAAGTATGACAAAATGAGCTGTAGCTCAGTGAATACTTAATTTACAGGTTAAAAAATATGTCTAAATAAAGCTTAAAATGTCTGCTATTAATTGTACTAGTCCACATCGAAAACAATAATTCACTGATTGTTATATGCATGAAAGTAAAGAGAGTGCCAGTATCGTACTGTCAGTTCATTAGCGCTAATGTGACCACACACCCTCGCTATTCATAAGGTAATCGTTTCAGCGAGACGTGAGAATGGTATACTCCCCTTAATAACGCCATTAAAAGCATCATTTTTATTGATCGGTTTCGCTGCTTTAGAAGGATGGCACGCTACACATGTGAGGAAGCCCTTCAGACCGTACTGGACAGCGAGGAAGAGTTTACTTTTTCTTAAGAGGAAGATTGTGACTCCGGTGAGGATGAGTTGCATTTTGAACAGCGACTGGATCCCGCAGACGATTTCATTTCAAGCGGGTAAGTTGTAATTTTTCAGTCCTAAAATATAATATCTGTGAATTCAACATTTCATTAAATTTAATGACAGCGAAATATTTTGCCTATAGTAAATGAATTGTAACTGAATTATATAGCGCATAAATGTAACATACTTTCATTAAATTATCTGCTGCCTCTTTCTAAGTAAACTTTTTTCTAAAGCGCGTGAAAAAAGGGGTGTAACTCAGCGAAAACTTACTTTACAGATATGAAAAATATGTCTATGTAAAGCTTTAAACATCTGCTATTGAATGAGCTACCACATCGCAAATATTTGCTGATTATGTGATACGCGCGAAAGTAAAAAAGTATTCTGCATGCATCTTTAGCACTAATGCGGACATCCCCTTCGCTATTCATAAGGTATTAGTTTCAGCGAGAGGTGGGAATGGTAGAATGAAACTGATCAAAATATAGAGACTCATTAAAGACAAAACATAAAAGAATCTGCCACATGCTGTAAATGTAAATTCAACTATTATTATTTAACTAGCCCATTGTTGCTAAATATAAAATCAGGTGTAATAGTTTACACACGTGTGCAAATTTTCTAGTATATTATGTTTTATCCATCAGGTGGATTCGGCAAGGCCCACTTGTGTTTGTGAAATGGATGGATACACAAGAGGTCTCTGTTTGTTCAACAATCCATGCTGCTTTTACTGGAGACACTGTATGCAAAAGGATGAAAACACAGCATGCATGGAAAACAACAGCTATTCCTTGTCCTGCACCTATTTGTTACGGAGGAGGCTCCCATACCGCCTCCTCTGCAACGCCAGAGGGAGCCATCACCTGAATATTGACTCAATTCCAGACTACATTTTCCATGAACCCACGCACCGTTTCCTGTTTGTCACAAGGACCTCATTAGTGGACTATTTAAGTGCCCGGGTTTTAGTAATCTTTGCGATGTCTTGTATTTCCCTCTTGCACACATTTCAGAATGTTATTACCCTGCTATTTCACCTGGTTACATTTGGACGGTTTATTGTATTTATTGATTGTTTGCTGCCTGCCCTTGACCCTGCTTTGGATTTCGATTCGGATTGTTTGTCGCCTGTCTTGGACTTTGCCTGTATAACGTTTATGATTGTTTGCCGTCTGCCTCAACCATCGCCCGGATTATCGTTTGTGATTTTGCCTAATCTATGTTGTATCTGTTTGCTGGTGTTTGATTCTCTTTGCCTGTTTGAACCTCGATTAAACACGCTGCAGATGGATCCTCATGTTCCAGCATCTTTGTTACACTGTGACTGCCCTGGAGCTGAGCTAGCCTCAAATCCAAGCCATCTTGCCTTTCTGTGTTGTTTGCAAGGCAGTATGTGGCAAAAAAACAACATACAACATGGAATTGCCAGGCATGCAATGTACACTTGTGTCTTCAGTTGAACAGAAACTGTTCCAGGAGTGGCACAAAGATGTGTAATATTTTATACTCTATCTACTACCCATACATACATATGTTTACATGTACACTATTATCTGTTCACATTGTCACGAGTGAAGAATCACACAACAAAGCAGACGGTGAGAAAAGCCCCCGGAGGGTGGGTTTATTACAAATAAAGTGACGTGCAGAAGTGTAGCAGCCGGTGTGGCTGATGCAGCTGTTGAAACGCGTGTAGTCCGTGCATCTGTTGGACCTCCTCCTCGATAGCCCGCCGACGAGCCTCCGGGACTCGGTAGGGCCGTTGCCTGACGATAACTCCGGGCGCTGTCCTGATGTCGTGTTGGATGACGTTGGTCCACCCGGGCTGGGAGGAGAACACATCCGTAAACTGACCGACCAGGTGCTGCAGCTCGACCTTCTGGGTCGCCGACAGGTGGGGATCCACGTCCACCACCACGGGCTCGGTGAGACTGAGGGCAGCTAGCTGGTCCCAGGTCCCGTTCCACTTTTTGAGGAGGTTGATATGATATAATTGCTCGGGCCCGCACCTGGGCCCAGCAGTGCTTGAGACGGTCGTCCTTCCGTTGTTCATTGGCAAAGGAGCCCCCCTCCGCAGCCTGTTGGTAAACATCACAAAAGGGGTTAGAGTTATGAGAGGGGGACTCACCATCTCTCCCGCTGTCCGAAGCCAGTAGTGCCAGCCGTTGGCGTGGTCCTCGCGGCCGTCTGCGGCGTCGACGGTTCCCTCCCGGGTTGCGGTGTCGGGGTTCCAGCAGTGGGCATTGACTCATCCTGGTGCGAGGGAAACGTCGGTCTGCCTACTGCGCGTGAGGCACCCTCCGGCATGCGTTGCTCCTGGACCACCCTCCGGGGAAACGGCTGCGGCCTTTCCCCGGCCTCCCGTGTTGGATGGCGTCCGCCAGTTTGATCGCCCCCACAATGTCAAGCACGGTGGCGGGATTCCTCATCCCGACCGCTCGACGGTGAGATCGCGGCAGGGCTCGTTGGAGGCGATCGATGACCACCCGTTCTGCGACCTGCACGGCGGTGGGATCCCCCTCAAGTAGCCAGTGCTGCGCGATGCGGGTCAGGTCGGCGGCCTGGGCACGGGCTGGCACCCGGGCGTGGTATTCCCACTCATGAAATTGCTGGGCAGCGCAGATGGAGGAGAGGCCCAGCCGGGCGAGGATCTCCTGCCTCACTTCCGGGTATTCCTCGGCGGCAGGGAGAAGTACGCCCGCTGCGCCTCGCCGGTGAGCAGGGGTGGCAGCAGTTGTGCCCAGTCCTTGTAAGCCCAGCCCTCACGAGTCGTGGTCGTTTCAAAGACCCGCAGAAACGCCTCCACGTCATTGTCTGCCATCATTTTGGACAACAGACGGGTGACTTGCGCACGGGGGTCGGGCAGCGGTACGTGGCGGGCAGCATGGGCGCGCATGGTCGCGAGCGTTTCCTCCGCCCGGCTCTGACGGGTGGTGAGATGCTCGACAATCTGCTGCTGGCGGACGCTTACCTCAGTTAGGCGCTGTAGGATTTCCTCCATGTCCACGGGGAAAGGCGCACCGTTCTCCGCTGTGAACAGACAAACAAAAAAAAAAACAGTGTTTTTAGTGGGGTGCCGCCTACTTTTGTCGGTGATTCCTCACAGGTTTGCCCGCATTCTCCACCAGTTGTCATGGGTGAAGAATCAGACGACAGACGACAACAAAGCAGACGGTGAGAAAAGCCCCCGGAGGGTGGGTTTATTACAAATAAAGTGACGTGCAGAAGTGTAGCAGCTGGTGCGGCTGGTAAAATGCGTGTAGTCCGTGCTCCATGGGTCCCGTGTATCCGTGCGAGCCTGTGCATGCTCCCCAACAGTGGCTGATCGGTCACTCGCTTCCCTCTGCAACACAGACATTAGTCCCAAGCATCACCATCTCACACCGTTCTCGCGAGGGCGAGAGCTGGCGGCTTTTTACAGCCGCGCAGTGATGCGGTCCAATGTGTTTTCTCCTCTGCCTGGCCGGACCAACCTCATTGAACACCACATCGAAACGCCCCCAGGGGTGATGGTACGTTCCAGGCCCTATAGGTTACCGGAACATGAGAAAAAGTTAGTCCGGGATGAAAATATTGATGCCGGGTGTCAAAATTTGATGCCTATCCAATGCCTCGAATTGATGAGTTGCTTGATCGTTATGCACAGCTCACTTTTATTGGACACTGGATTTGACGAAGGGATATTGGCAAATCCCCCTAATGCCAATGTCTCGAGAGAAAACGGCCTTTGCCACACCATTTGGTTTACACCAATTTATTACACTTTCGTTTGGATTGTTTGGGGCACCGGCCATGTTTCAGCGGCTCATGGACCAGGTTTTACGACCCCATCAAGCATATGCCGCCGCTTCCCTGGATGATATTAGCATATATAGTAATGACTGGCGGCGGCATATGCAACATCTGCAAGTGGTCCTGAGTTCGCTGCGTGCGGCAGTGCTCACAGCCAATCCAAAAAATTTGCAATTGGACGGGTGGAGGTATGGTATCTGGGCTTCCACTTGGGACATGGCCAGGGGCGGCCCCAAATTGACAAAACCGCAGCAATTGCGACCTGCCCCATCCTAAGACCAAAAAGGAGGTGAGGCAGTTCTTGGGGCTGGCTGGCTATTACAGACGGTTCGTCCCAAATTATTGACTGACCTCACTAAAAAGGGGGCTCCAGACCCGGTCCAGTGGACAGAGCAGTGCCAACGGGCTTTTACCCTAGTTAAAGCTGCACTGTGTGGTGGGCCATTGTTACACTCTCCTGACTTCTCTCTCCCTTTTATCCTGCAGACAGACGCATCGGACAGGGGGCTGGGAGCAGTCCTGTCCCAGATGGTGAGGAGCAAGGAACACCCGATGCTGTACATTAGTCAGAAGCTCTCAATGACAGAGACTAAGTACAGCACCATTGAGAAGGAGTGTTTGGCCATTAAATGGGCAGTCCTCACTCTTAGATACTACCTGTTGGGCCGCACTTTTACCCTCTGTTTGGACCATGCCCCGCTCCAATGGCTCAACTGCATGAAAGATACGCCCGGATCACCTGTTGGTATTTGGCTTTACAACTTTTAAATTTCAGGTGGTCCACAGACTGGGGGCGCAGATGGCTGTGGCCGACTTCCTCTCCAAAAATGGGGGGGGAGTCAGTGTGGGCCGGATGGCTCCCCGTCCTCAGTCAGGTGGTGAGGGTATGTGGAAAGTGGGGCGTGGTTTTGACGCCGCTGCGGTGGAGGGTAGAGTCTGGAGACGAAATGGTTAAGGGAAACGCCTACCTCGTAATTATTCCTAACAGCTGTTTTCGTTTTCCAGTGAGTCGAGGGACAGGTTAAAATGGGGCTGCAGGAGAATGAGTTGTTGAGGAGCGGGAGGAGGAAGTGACGGCAACCGTCAGAGTGTTTCTTGGAACCTAAAAAGCCATGCGGTGACTGCTTTGTTGTGGGTTTTTTTCTGTTTAATAAATGAGTGTTAACCGCTCATCCGCTCCCCAACCTTGGTCGGTGATGTTTGTTTTTATTTTACTGCCAGGGAAAAGTGTCACACTAGCCTTTTGCAACAGCAGCAGGGTAAGCGAACAATTAAGTGACTAGATTAGGCTTGGGCGGTATCCAAATTTTGATACCGTCAAACCTCCTCCCTATTATACCTCGGTTTACGGTATTACCGTGAATAATTAAAAGATTATGACGTAAGGCTCAGACAGCGTCACCAAACTGTTGGCTTGTGCCTAAACCGTTCAGAAACKGAATACCAAACACTAATACTGAAACAATAACAAAATAACATGCACAACAATATTAACAACTTTTATTAGCAACAAATAGCAGTTTATAAAACAGTGCAAACACAACAGTCAAACAGAATTAAATTAACATAAACATCCAGAACATATTTCGCGCAGAGACGCGCACACAAATCAATTAAATTAAATCACACCGCCTGAACAACT
>JAZGTJ010010864.1:2279-17595 GCA_036877575.1 Botia almorhae
CATTAATGGTAGTGAGAGCTCCAAGCTCCTCATACACTTTTGGTAGAAAAGGCACCGGGGCAGGACGAGGGTTCCAGTGCAGCCCCAGGAACCAATTCTCCAGCCATGAGCACTTTGGACTGGGTGGGGGGTGGTAGGTCCACCTCCAGTCCAGTCCAGTGGCCGCAGCTGCCCGGGTAAGCATGGCTGTCAACTCTGAGTCCGGAGGAACGACCTGACCTGAAGGGAGAAGTTCCACCTCAACGTGACTGACTGAAAGGGAAGGAAGATTATCAATATATTGTCAGGAATATTATTATTCGTTACTAGCAACTTATTACTACCCATCAATTACATCAAATGTCATTGTATTTTGTGTCTCGTGTGCAAAAATTATTGACATTAAACCTAATGATTAACACAATTTTATAATGTCATATTGATTTTAAGAACTGATGATGGCAATATTTTTAGTGAAAAATTGTTGACTTGACTTGAATAACACTTGAATAAAATTCACATTGTATGTATAACTTTTATGGTACTTTATTTGTGCTCAACATATTGGAGCCCAGTTTAATTTCATCCTAAAAATCCTGCATGGACATTCTGCCATATATCTTCTTTTGTGTTCAAAAATATAAAAAACAAGAAAATTTTAGGGTGAGGAATTTCTTTCAGTGAAGGTTGTGTTTGTCAGTCCAAGTACCCTGAACTGTCAGAAATTTTTTGAGAAAAATCTTTCTCTATCGAACGGCAGTGGGCATGGCAGTCTGAGTGTCTGCAGGATGTAACCTGACAAGCTTTGGATATTAACCCAGTGATCTGCAGCTGACACAAAAGCTCTATTTAATGCCCTGCCAGTCCCTATCCCCTGCTGCCATCATATCTGGATGAGGAATTCAGACGCTGTTATCATGCCTACACTTATTGATTTCAGGTCAGCTGATGTTTTCCTGCAGAATATACACAGCATGTGCAGTTTCTGAGCAGAAAGTATGACAGTGAATATTTAGTCATCTCTGTGTATGTTTAAAATTTGTACAGCCAATTTCTCAAATTTGTTTTTCTGTGACAGGCTGTGAAAAGTAACTGTGGTCAGTTTTGGGGGTTGGATCTAGAATGTGAAAGGGAAGTATATGTAAAGGGAAGTACAGTGTATCTGTGCTGTATAAACAAACAGTATTCCAACAAAAAGTATACTCACTGCACTAGAATGCTAGAGTATAAACAGTAAGTGACTAGGAAAAACTACTGACCAAACTAGTCACTTACAACTTACAAAGCTTTACAGTTTTTTCTGAAAACATTTGTGCAAGACCAAGGGGGAAGTTGTCTTCACGCAACATCTGGTCCACAGAAAGTGAATTATGTTAAACAGGAGGGTAACAGTATATTGGGCGTGGCTGGCAGACCACTGGAGTCTGCCTGATACAAAAAGGTTACAAATGAAAGCAGGGCTTCATTTACAACAATGAGAATAAGCTGAGCTATTATTTAATTCCACTAAACCTGGCTACAGTGCATGGCGCTTGTTTGCATCTCTGTTTTCAGCACAGATAGATGTGAAACTGGTCACCTGGCCTAAGGATTAGAATGCTAACAAGTTTACATTCTGCCCACAGATTTAGAAATGATTAAATTTTCCTAATCTTGTTTACCTTTAGAGTACGCTGCTCTGAGCCTCACACACACCCTTTATCAATCAGTCTTCCTTTTGAGGGGAATTTGCATCTCTGCATTTGGACTCCAGTTCAAGACAACATGCTTTTAGTCTCCATGAAAAAATTAAGAAGCCTTCCAGTGTCAAGCCAGAGGCTCAGCACACATTTGATGTGTTGTAGATAACCACCTGTTTTTTTTTCAAGCTCAAAGAAAGAGAGGGAGAAATGTTCAACTGGAACTTGGTTCTAATAGGACTGAATGCCTAAAATCTTATTTTAAAGAAAAGAGATGTTAATGGAATTCAGTTTTCATCTTTCTGTAAATCTCAGTCAGGGAGCAAAGCTTCTTGTTTAAATGGCTGTATATTTTTTCATAGTTTATTAGATTATTCTGTGCTAGTATTTAGTTAGCTTGCTCCCTCAGCAGATGTTTGTGATAAAACAAATCAAAGAGAATGGATTACATTTATGTGTATTAGATTTGCATAAATACAGGAATTGTACATTCAATGCAAATCAGGAAATCAATGCTGTATAATAATTTGCCAACAAAAACATCTAATAAAGACATTTGCTGTGTGTCCTTTCTTATTGTTTTGATTTATTATTGCAGCTCTGTCTAACTGAGAATGATATACTGTATATATATGATAGAAAGTAAATTAAAGTATAACTTTAGAATACAAAGTAAAATAATATTATTATTATTTTGAAAACTATTATTAATATTATTATTTAGTTATGCTTGACACCTTCATGTCTTCATAGGCAAATTATAATTACTGTAAATGGCTAGGTAGACTAAATATAGATAAGATAGTGTATAATAAGCCTAAATAGCCCCCTTAGAGAAATGTAATACTAAATTAAAAAAGCAACAGTTAGCAGTTTGAATTTGAATTCAGGAATATTTACTACTGCTACTATTTAAATGAACTAAGTTCATTTAAAACATTTAAAACCAGACAGATAGGTACTGTATTAAATCGAATGTTGTTGTTATAATGATTGGTTAGTAAATATGTACTATGTAATAGATTCATAATTTTAGAATAATAATAATAGAATAATATTTTTTTATGTAACAGTAAAGAGCTAATATTTCTGTAGTACATTCTAACATTAAAATGCTAAAACCCTTGTAAAATAGACATATGTTCGGATCATGTCAGAAACATATAATGCATGAATATTCTTTCAGCGGCTTCATACATGACAGGTTGAAATTAATCTTTTTAATCCTGAAAGCATATCTTGATCTCTCAGCTTGAAGGCTCGCTAGGGATGAAGTTGAAAATAAATAGAAAAAGGTACAAATATCTTTGCGAGATAAAGCTGATAAAGAAAATGTCAGCTAAAAAAAATACTAAAGCCACATGTTAGAGCTGCTGTGACAGTGGGGTGCGAAAGGTAGAAATGTTCTATCATGTCTAACAAGGTGTTCTTTTTGAGATTTAGAGATCACTGCAGAACTTTAAACATGTTTTGTCACTTTTGCTCTGACTGGAACTATCATGGGTTTCACAAGAACTTTATCAGCTCGGCTACGGGCAAGAGGAGAAGAAAACAGTCTATTCCCATTTATCTTAGCCAGGTTTCCTTCAAAGCCAACAAATAAATTACAGTGTACATTTGATACAAATTGATTTCTGAACTCAAATAACAATGTTGTCCTCCTGGTCGGGCCATGTGTCAGTCAGCGGCTGGTGTGAGTGAAAGGCTCAATCTGTCTCTGTGATAGAAGCACAGCCGACACATCTCCACCAAGGAATGCTAATCATGCAGGCCTGGCCTGGCCCTTTGTGGGCATGCCGTGATAAGGAAAATCAGTTTCTCTCCTGTCAAACGCAGCCTCTGCCTGATCTCTGTCTGGGGGAAACTATCCATATTCCCGCAACTTACTGTCCTGACATTTTTTCCCCTTTTCAGGTGGTGGGGTTTGGTGGTGCATGTGTCACTCTGTGTAGTTACAACAAAAACAAAAAGAAAGAATGAATGAGAGAGAGAGAGAGAGAGAGAGAGAGAAAGAGAGACACACAAACACAGAGGGGTGGTCCTGGAGCCCACAGACAGTGGTGGTTAAGTCTTGGCATCTGTGTGATTGAGCTGAAGTGAAACCCATTGAATATCTTGAGCTGATCTTATCAGTGGCAGGAGAAATGAGATATTGGCAGTGCTGTTGAGAGCTCTCACAGCTGAGCAGGTTAATAGGGTTGGGAGGCAGGCCATGGGCTAATTGGATTTGCTGTGGCTTGATAAACAGTGGCAAGCATTTTTATTTACTTTTTGGGGAGGCCAGTTGAACACACGCACATATACATTCAGGGCCCCTTTTCTCTTTTCTCTACCCAACAAGAGGAGAGAAAGAAAGAGAAAAAGAAGCACTAAATGTCGGGGGCTATTTTTTTCTTTTCATTACCAGCAGGCCAAAGCGACCCTGGGATAAAAGACCTGGAAATCTCCTGATTTTAATCAAATACTATTTAACCTAAGTAACCTTTCATAGACATTCTGAGGATTTAGATCAGACCAAAAAATGGTGCCAGAATTTAAAGTCTAGCACTAACAGCTACGAGCTGCCTAGTGTTCGCTTTAATAAAACAAGGAAAAAAGTTGCGAAAGATGTTCTTGAACATGATGCTATGTAATGTAAGAAAACACACTAATCTTCATTTAGATAGTAGAATTTAGGGACAAACTTTATGTTTGCTTGACAAACCTGGCTTCAAAAGTGTATAATGGTTTGAAATGTTTTAGACATTCTTTAACGTGATGGTAACAAGTTTAACATGTTTTATTATATTGTTAACATTTTAACATATTCTAGCATGATTTTAGCATGTTTTAGCATGATGTTAATATTTTTACATAAAGCTAACACATTTTAACAATAATTAGCATGATACAAGGACATTTTAGCATGACACTAAAACATTTTAACACAATGCTCATTTAACAAATGCTTTTAACATTATACTAGCATGATGTTAACATGTTTAAAAATGAATCTAGCATTCAATAGCACAATGTTATCATGTTTTAAGATATATAGCATGATGCTAGCACATGCTAACATGATGGTAACACATTTTAACACAATACTAACATGTTTTTGCATGGTGTTAGCACGTTTTAACATTATGCTAGAACGCTTTAACATGATGCTAGCACATTTTACCATGACACTAGCATGTTTCAGGATTATGGTAGCATTTTGGTTTAGCATGATGTTAGCATGGTTTAGCATAATACTAGCACATTTTAGCATCAAATAGCATGATGCTAACACATTTTAGCATAAGTTCCTTCCTTCCTTGGCAACTGTAATATCAATGAACAATTACATATCAGAATAAGTTTGTTCTGATTATTCTGATTAATAATGTATTTATATTTATTATGTTGGCTTGAAAAAGTAGAAACAACCTGAAGGTCTGTGGAAAATTTTCAGGGTGTAGCTTGAAAGCTGTAGGAGGAGTTACTGTCAAAAAATGGGGTTTAAGAAGAAGACGCATAATAATAATAATAATAATAAGCTTCAATAGAAAAACAATATGTTGTTTTTTTCAAATATAAATACATTATGTAAATATAAGTAAATATAAATACATTATCAGTCATAATCAGCTGTACATTTGCAGAGCAAAACAGGAACTCAGAATGTGCATTCAAAAAACATGCATTTGTCTGTATTATACAACAACTTTGGTGCAGCTCATCCAATCAGAATTCAAAGTAATTATTTGTTTAATGATAATTCTCAGCAGCCATTTGTGTGGACCTGAAACTGTCTGGTTTATTTTGCAGAGTGGCAGTCATGATCTGACAGTACTTAAACTGGATTAAACAAAATGTCACAGATAAATTGCAGCCAGGCATAATGGAGACACTGCAAAATGATTGATTATTCAGCATCACATGTTCCTGTACGTCTGATTGTATTGACAGAGGTGGAAAAGACCTTGATGGCAGATGTATAATTAGCAGGGTTATGATCCACAACACCAGTTAGTGTTTGAAAGACCACAAAGCAGTGACTACATCGACCACTAATGATTTACTTGAACTTAGACCTGACCCAATTTACATTTGCTTTGAATGGGTATTCATGCATTTCTAATCAAAATAAAACCCTTTGGTATAGCAAAAATGATTTAATGTTTAAAGCAATGTTCCATTATGTGATTCAATGATTCATTGCTAAAGGTGTCGTATCCAATATTTTTAAAGCAATTAAAGAACAAAATGACATAGGGTAAAACTGAAATTTTACAGCTCAACTTTTTCAGTGAGAAAATGGCTTATTTAAGATAATTATTTGTGGAGCAACTTCCAAACAGTGCATCATGTTAATAATAAACTAAACAGGTTTAACACAGAACTGGTGAGATAACAGAAATTTTGCCAATCTGTCTAGTGAACTGTAAGAATGCCACATTCTCAGGGATAAAGCTATAGGTTAAACTGCTTTCTCCTGATCCCATAAATGCCATAAGAAAATTAATGTTTACATGTTGCTTCCTGCAAAAACCCTGAAATAAATCATGTTTGCGCATACAAACATTGTCATTGATTATAGCTATAAACTGCCTAAATCATCTGGATACAGTCAAATTTCTTGAATAAAAATCTTTGTGTGCCTGTCACTTAACAAGTTAAGTAGTTTTCTCCATTTTTTTTTTTATTTAGTTTTGTGGTCTTGAATAAATTTTTAACACTGCTTATGCAAATTTTATTTATATTGTGTTTACAAATCAGCTTTACAAAAAACATTTTAACAAATAAAAAAGTACCATGATAAAATATGTACCAGAAAGTAATATACCAATGATTATTTAAACAAATAGTGCTAACTTCAACCACACAAATCTCTCCAAAACCCTGGTCTCCAAGGACATACCAACAAACCCAATCAAAAAATCTGAGGCTAAAAGCTGAATACTGAATGGGTGTCACTGATGTGTTCATGTAGGTGGGCATCCATCCTCCATTTTTGCTCTCGTTAATCTCACATTTAGGCAGATGAAGCATCTTACCCCAAGGTCCCACTTCCCTTCCATCCCATCCTTTATCCATCAACCCAGCCCCACACAGGTTTATGCTAGTAACCCATGTGTTTGTTTAGTCTTCCAAACTCCCACTCAACAGGGAGTCTTATCAAAGACTCCACCGCCAACCTCCATCTGGTCAAAAGAGCTAAACTAAAACAGTTACATTTAAATCACAAAAACTGTGAGAAAACACAAGAAACAGAGTTCAAAGGAATGATGTATACTGTAATGACATTTTCATGAGATTTCCTTCATCTTCATAAAGGAAGTGTGTGACTGAATTTGGGTGGGCTTCTTTAAGAACATGGCGATGGACCAGGGAAGTTTGTCTTGCTAAAAATACATGGCTGGTTACAGTTTTTGAAAGAGCAGTGCTGTGAAATTCCCCAGGGTGTCCCTGAGTCCCTGATTACCCACCCAGCTGGTGAATGCCTTCTCTGCGTGGTGGGGACTATCCAGATCAGCTTTAAGACAGGGAGCTGAAACCTTTAACAAAGACCTAAAAGACCTGCCTCATAGAGACATCTATGGTCCAAAAAAGAAGCTAATAAGAGCCTATAAATGCTTGTCTGAATTGGGGCTATGTCGATATCTTTGCTGCTGGGATTTTTCTTTACGTCTACAGGAAATGGAAAAGACACAACATAGTACAGAATTCTAGGACATTATTTTCTGTTTTGAATGGTATAGGTTAGATAAATCATTTCATCTGTAGCCTTGTTTTGAACCTCCTTCAGAATAAAGACATTGCATATGGGGTATATGGGCTAAAGCATTGAGACACAAACACACACTGAATTCATCAAAGGTTCCTCCTGCTTCTCATGAAGACTAGATGAATCCTAGCTAATAATCAGATGCATCCATTTCCTGCAGAACAAAAGGAAGCCCAGCTCTGCAAAACAGCCCAAAGGAAGCATGTGGCACAGAAGGAGCATGTGTGTTTTGGTGTGCATGCAAACATCTGTGTGCTCCATGGATGTATGTGCTATGCTTGCCATACAAACAGATAATGCTGGTTCAGTCTGCTTTAAACTCTTACAGATGCTCTGCACCTGAAAGTAAAGTAAAACACACTGTGGAGTGTCTGGGTAATTCATGAGTTTTTGGGAGAGTTTGTGCTTAAAAATACTTGATGCACACTGGCAAAAAGAACAACTGAAAGAAGAGGTTAGGAAGCAAAGAGACATCTATGAAAGGACAACAAATGTGTATGTGGTTCCCTAATAATCTGATCGTAATAGGACTAGAAGCAAAATCAGATTTAAAAAAGTCACATGATCACACATCAATCGGACTGAATTAGCCAGATCCGATCAAAATTTCAATCGGAGTGTAAGGGGTGGTTTAAACCTTTTCTTATCCAATCGAAAGGACATGTAAAGGCTTAGTCGGATCGAAAATGAAACTAGAAAGCTCTGCGCATGTGCAATAACGTACAAACTGCGTTTGGTGTAATAACGTGTGGCGCACGGCTATTGTTTTGCATTGGTGACGCAAAATTGGACTATAACCCTTTCACACGTGAGTTGGAAATTTTCAGACCACCTACCATTGCTGCGTCCGAATCGCATACTCCTTAAGTAGGTACTACATTTAAATATGAACGTACTACCCGACCGTTAAAAAGTATGTTCTATATAGTATGAATGTGGGTAGTATGAATGGAATTCGGACGTACTACATCCGCCATATTTATGTTGTCACGTGTCATGCGTCGTCACAACAGCGCGAAAATTTACACTTGAAATGATCCGCGTCTCCACTTTCCGCCATTTTCCGAATATGACGCGTCCTCTCCCGGAGCCTCATGGGATAGGAAAGTGTCCATGGTATGCGTACTACAGAATTCGGGCGGAAGCAGTAGGTCATCCGGGAACTTCTCGCCTACTGAATTTCGAATACTATGAATTCAGACATACTACTCGCCTCGCATACTGTTTTTCGCGTACTATATAGTAGGGAAGTATGCGATTTCGGACGCAGCACATGATTTTTTTTTATGCGACTGTTGTTTTGCAACGAATCATGTTCCAGTTACCATGGAGACGCATAAAGCTTGTCAAGTGACATTACACAGTGGTGCGCTGCAGCATATATATATATATATATATATATATATATGTTTCATACAAAATATTTATAAAACTTTTACATGCATTGTTAAATAAAAGATTTTCCAATTGTTAAATATGTGCAAACTTTTATAATGATCACGTTAGACGATTGGTAAGTTATCACGGGCACCGCGATTTGATGGATCCTCATGATTTTCTTTTACACATCCATATGATATTCCAAGTCTGAGGTCATACCGTAATGTTTCAAAACAATATGATGGTGGGTAAATGATGGCAAAATTTTCATTTTTGGGTGCACATTTTAAATCTTAAATTCTTAAGATTTATCTTAAAGATTTTTAAATTTAGATTATTTATTTTTTCTTAATTTCTAAGCTTCTATCATAGGGACAAATGTAACATGTTGTTATACAGAATGGTTTAATTTTTTGTTCCCTTAACTGTAGGCCTTTCCCTTTCAAAGATAAAATAAAACACTTGCAATAAAGATTAAAAGAAATTCTTCAAAGTAAATTACAGCACTGCAATGAAAAAAAAAACCCCGCTGTCAGTTTCACAAAAAAAATACATTTATAATACATTTGCAAGGTGACAGATTTCGCCAAATTTAACCAACTTTAAATCACAGTCCTTAAATGTTGAATGAGTTTGTGATATCACACGCCGACGTGTTCAATTTCCAATTGTTCAATCACTGATATCAGTTTCTTCTTATCTCAGTTCTGTGTGGAAAACAGTTTCTGTGCAAGAAGAGTTAACCTTGAGCAGAAAAAACTATTTAAATCCAGATACTGTCTAGGTCCAGTACGATTAACCTTCTTTTCTTCCTTTACAGAGTCCGGTGGGGTTGGCTCGCCATCCACGGAAAAAAAAAAAACTGTTCAAAAGGCCAGAAATGCACGATTGCCTTTAGTAACAAAAACATCAACATTCGGTAAGTATTACCACATACCAGTAAATCCACACAAAACTGTTTAACAGTGTTACGTTTCTAATATACCTATCTTTTTCAGGAACGTGTACTGCGTGCGACATTCATGTGAATCAAAACCACGCCATGTGAGAGCAGCTAACTCGCTGCTGTTAACTTGTACAATAACTTCTAAAAATACAACTAATCACACATACGAACATGACAATCAAATTAAATTCTGTTTTTCTAACAAATGAAGTGTCATTGTCCTGTTTAAACACTAAACTCAACACACATACATAAAATGAACTCGCCATGTGAGATATTAATTCCCCAGCAAAACAACAACGCAACTGATTCAATTAGTCGTCACAGGTGGAAAACAATTGACAGAATCCACTAAATATATTCCTCTCACAACAATTTAAAGAGCGTCAACACGTTTTTAAGTTTTGCTCTATTATTTCTTTTGAATACTCTATCCACCGAATATTTCTATGTCTTCTCATTTCTCCGGTATCGCGCAGTCTGCTGATTCAACAGGTTGGCGTTCCCTACGAACGCATTTTGATTGGCCCAAAACAATGACTCACTTAAGGTTCACATATTATTTTTGTCACACATTTTATTTTATAGAAACTACTCATTAATACTTCTAATCATCCATTATTTATTTGTAAACCTAAATTATATTAATGCATATGTACACTGTAACGAAGGCACGGAGGCGTGAGGATCCATGTGCAGCAATTTATTCGTGTCAAGAAACAGACAAGGGTCAAAAACCAGCAAACAGTAATAGAGGAGGCACAGTTAACAGTTAAACAGGCACAGTTCAGGGCAGGCAGCAAACAGTCCAAAACTTAATCCAAATACTGAGTCAAACGGGCAGGCAGCGAACAATCAAAAACCATAAACAATCCAAAAACAAGACCAGGCAAACAACAGGGAAATAACGCTCTGAAATGCATGCAAAAGACAATATAAGACATCGCCATGATTCTCTGGCAATCCAGGGTTTAAATAGTCCCGCTAACAGGTGCAAAACAGGAAGTAATCAGCAAGGTACGTGGGAACATGAGAGTTGTACTCTGAATGGGTTCAGTTCTCTGGCGAGGGTTCCCTCTGGTGGCACGGAGGAGGCAGAGTGGGAGCCTCCTCGGTAACATACACACATTTAAATACTTATATTCTTTATTCCTATAGTCCTTAATTAGGTCAGGGTTACACAAAGCAGAAATATAACACACTTTTAAACAGACTCAATATGATATGAGATTTGGGTAAATATTTTTTCATATCTAGGCCTCTTATGTAGCAAATAATTATCACCTTCAGAATTGTGTCCTGTTATCTGGACCATCTTTGAGGGTGGACACAGTAATGATCTTTTGGGCTCCAATAGTGTTTTGATAATATACACATATCAAAACAATTAACATTAATCTTGGTGACATCTGAACAGAGCATTGCCTCAATAAAGTAAGTTATGAATTCAGTCGAGGTGTGGCGCGATTGCAATGTTAACACAAACGCTCACGTCCTGTGAGGAAACAGCTGTGAGGGAAGTTTGGAATTGGTAACACACAAATGTGGTTTGAGGTGCTATGTGACCCAGCAATTATCTTGTGTGAGATACAGTCATGCTAATATGTAATAAAACACAGCTAAAGTTGATACCCTGCTGTTAAGGCCAGTAACATCAGAACATGTCAAGCAACAAGATGTTAAAGCAAGCCTTAATTCATAATTTTAAGTAGGATATTGTTTCCTTGCACCTCTCTTTCAATGCTTGCATGCACGTAGTTTCCTGCAGATGTTAAAGAGATTTAATTCACTTTATTCCAAGCCTAAATGCCTTTGTGTAATAACCCTGAGGACAGTAGTTTATTAGGAGAAGAGCATCACAATATACCACATGCTCTGAGAGAAGAGCTTGTAACAGTAGACTGTGATAAGTAAACCAAATTCAAATGTTTAGCACAGAAAACATGGACAATTCACACAATGTCCAAAATATCAGACTTCTTTTAGACAATCTTTTTTTGAGTAGTTTACATCAAGTTTATATCAAGATCTTCGATTTCTTTCAACTGAGAAAAATTGCATACTAAGCAAGACCAGGGAGAAAATAGCTAAATTGGCTCTCTCCATAACTGAATAAAACACATTCATTGTGTATGATGAATAATAAAACTTTTTAAAAACAAATTAAAACTTGACACTCTAATGCATCCCCTCCAAAGCCCTTTGAATGATGTTTGATGTTTACACGACACTGTGTAAATGTGTTTTGTTAACATAAAAATATTTTTTAACCCGTCCTGCATTAGAATGATCTAATTGCCCAATGCTGGGAATCTGAAACATTTCCCTAAGAGAACCCATCTTGCATAAGAATGCTAGCTGTCAGAGCAGCTCTGCTAAGACCAATAGAGCGCTTATGAAGAAAGAACTCTAAAGAACTCTAACTCTAAGCCTTTCATGTCAAGTCGATGTCCCAGAGCAAGATTAGAATTGGTGTATGTTTGATTAGTCATTCTACTGCCTCAACTGTAATGTCTTCAAAACCCTTCAGAGGAAATTACCCTCTGTTTCAGAGAGAACAGAGGAGAAAAACATAATGTGGAACTTTTATCCTAATTGATCACAGAAACATTTTACACTTTGGTAACATATTAGTTTGCGTAATGTTCCACTATTGGCACAATGGTCTAGAAACAAAGATAGGCCTTACAAAACTATGGGAACTTCAAAATAGAAAAGGCACACAATATGTTACTGAGATGCGTCATTTAGCACAGTGATTCTCCACTGGTTCCAGGTTTTACATCAGACATCAAGTCACAATGTAATTCCCTCTATACAACTGTAAACTGTAAACAAAAATGTCTTTAAAATCAAACAATAAAATATTAACATGACCTATAAATGTTTAACATGAGATTGGCTAAAATAAAAATTGACAACTGCTGGCAAAAGCATCAGGTCAAATTATGAAGCCTAAAGTCATTTTGCTTTGTATCACGTAAAGCTATTGAAACAAGATAAGAAAATGAAATAAGATAAGCCTTAAGGAGGTGAGGGTGTTTTTTTAACAGATGTAAGGTTTACTGTGAATCACATGATTAGAAAGGGCTGGAAGAAATGAAGTAAAAAAATACTTAATGTTGTGGCATAATTGACTTTGCAGTGAGCGAAGACGACAAGGAGAAGCTTAACTGGCTCTTATTAAGCCAGTCATTAAGATCTCAGCTGTCAAAGCTGTTTATCTTTATTAACTTTCTTAGTATTCCATAGCTCTGAAAGCTTGCTATGTACATCCATATTTCACCATTAAATCAAACATCGTAATCACAATGGTGTTGAATATATTCAAACGTTAACTTATAAGCATAAATGCAGTACTTTTTGACTGGCAAAATAGGGTGTTGCTGAGCTAGCTGCAGTAACAATTGTGCAGGATGTGTCAGTGACTTAAATACAAATTTAATGAAAGAAAACTGAAATACATAATTGTCTGTTATTTTTTTGCAATTTTTAAATATCCATTATCAAACGGTTTCAAAACATTCCATCCATCTGCTGACCAGATCTTGTCTCAAAACTTGTGGTTTTGGATGAGTCAATGTTGCTATTTCAGGTGGCATGAGCAAACAGAGCAATGTGGAAAGCATCACAGAGTCAAAGTATTTACCCTCTTTGGAGAAATGAACCTACGAATGGCTTATAGTTGACTGTGATCATTAAACCGAGATTGGAGACTTACAAACATGCCATCTAAATAATACAATAAAGATTAGTGTTGTACTAGGATTTCACCTGGTTCAACCAATTGCTTAACTGACTGAAAGCTGGTGAAATAAGGTGATTAGCAGACACAAGTCCAGCATTTCCATTTTGTAAACTGAACCTCGATCCATTTGTAGTGCCACAAATCTATCATAGCTGGCAGTCGAGAGAATTTTTTTTATTTCATTTCAGATGGGGCTCCATTCACAATGGGCAGCCATCCAGGGAGAATGGAATGATTGATTTTTTTTTCTCCAGAATAAACGAGTGGCCATTGTGGTTTTAGATGAGGCTCCCTCACTTTCTCACCAGGTTCAGGATAATGTAAAACTGTAAAATCCAACTGGGAGTAGAGCAATAGTTGGTGTCTTGGGTTACCTAATGTAATATTGATGAAATATGAGAAGCGAGGAGGTATGATTCAGGCAGCAGCTTCCTGTACTTTGGGACATCTCTGTCATAGTGGTCTCAATGAGATGTTTTTGGTCTAATTTATCAGAGCTAAACAGTAAACTAACTTCCTCCTCACTATGTCAGAGCCAAAGATGAACACTTGGAATTACACCCAAAACAAGTTTTAAAATGGCAGTACACACAATATTTTAAAAATAGAACAAAAAGTATAAACTCATAAAAGATCTTTATGCAACTCTCTCCGTACAGGCTCATGGTTAATGACACCAAAACAGCTTGTTTTTCACATGCATAGATACGTGCCACTAGGAAGCAACATTATCAGATAATAAATGCTTTTGATAAAAAGCATTTATTAAAAGCATTTATACTCAGTTTTATAAGACTTATAGTGCACTGGTCATTTGGACTTCTTTTATGGTGCTTTTTGGTTGCTTTTTGGAGCTTGACACTCCTCATGAACTGTCACTGTAGGTTACTTTAAAATACTTCTTGTTCTGTTTCACTGATAAAACGAAAAGCATACAGGTCTGAAATGATAATTGGACATGAGAATATAAATAACCGACACATTTTTGAGTGATCTATTCCTAGTGCATAAATTTTTCTTAAAGCAGTATTTGACTGTAAGCCTAGAGGGTCATTTTCATATTTTACTGTAAATGTATCTTTAAACATGCTACATTATCATACAGTGCTTTGCAAAAGTATTCATACCCCTTGAATTCATACCCCCTGAACCACAAACTTAAAAAATGTATTTTATTGAGATTTTATGTGATAGACCAACGCAATTTAGCACATAATTGTAAAGTGGAATGAAAATGATATATGGTTTTTAAATTTTTTAACATTCAGCCCCCTGTACTCTGATACCCCTAAATAAAATCCAGTGCAATCAATTGCCTTCAGAAGTCACCTAATTATTTAATACAGTCAGCCAGTGTGTAATTACTATTACACCCCACTATTTTCTCTAACACATTAGAAACAGTGGCACCGTTAAAGACAAAAAAGGTAAGAGAAAAAAGCATAGCACCCTGGAATAACACCACCACACACACCTTAAAAAGAAAAACACGTAAACTGAAGCGACGTTGGAGACAAACCCAACTAGAGGTCTTCAGAATTGCATGGAAAGAGAGCATGAACTGCTATAAAAAGGCACTAAAAGCTGCAAAAACCGAGCACCCCCGAAACCTCATAGAAAACAACAAAAACAATCCAAGGTTTTTATTTAATAATAATAATAATAATAATTTTATTTGTATAGCACTTTTCATACATAAATGCAACTCAAAGTGCTTCACAGGCATAAGACAAACATATAAACATAAATATAAGATAATTAAAGCTTTAAATAATTTAACAAATATAAGCAAATCAAAATAAAATGTAAAAATAAAACAATTACATAAATAC
>JAZGTJ010010865.1:0-17594 GCA_036877575.1 Botia almorhae
AAATTACATCTACAACGTGTTTAACAAATGTCAAACTAATAATCTTCTGCTGTGCTCTTTCCTCTGTTACCAGGTGGGCGAGAGTGCGTGACGTCACGTCCCCCGTTCGCCCTGGGTTCGAGCTCCGCCGCCACATCATCCACGCGAAGGCGCCTTTACATGCGAGCGGAAAACGCGTCCCTGTGCGCGTTGTTCACTGACACATTCAGCGGTACACTGAGAGCAAGCGGTTTAATCGTAACATTACATTTAAACGACGCGAGTCCTAATAGCGCTGAAGATGCTTCAGTCCCTCGCCGGCAATTCGTGCGTGCGTCTGATCCAAAGCAACAGATCGGCGTGGTATTTTATATTCCTCGTGCTCAGTTATATTCTGTATCTCATATTCGGAGCGGTCGTGTTCTCCTCGGTGGAACTGCCGTATGAAGATCTCCAGCGCCAGGAGCTCCGAGGCATCAAGCGACGGTTCCTGCAGGAGCACCAGTGTTTGTCCGAGGAACGACTGGAGGAGTTCCTGTCCAAAGCGCTCGAGGCCAGCAACTACGGGGTGTCCATCCTCAACAACGCGTCGGCCAGCTGGAACTGGGACTTCACGTCCTCGCTGTTTTTCGCCAGCACTGTTCTATCAACCACAGGTGAGCGATTGTTTTCAAAGGCTTGAGACATGACAGCGCGAGATGAAAGAGCTGGAGTGAATGTTCACGTGGCATCCAAAACGACCCATTTATGATTTTAACAGTGTATCATTAGAGAGTGTTTGTGATGAGCCATATTTAAACACTTTAAGAAGGTCTCAGAGATAAAACAGTACAGACGTCTCAATTGTGTGCTTAAGTCTTTATGTCGATGTGAAATGTTTTTCTGAGTTTATGCTAGAACTCTAAAATTTCCCTCTTCTTGTGTTTCTTTTTTGCTTTATTCCTTGAAACTGCCTCATTTGTGTCATTTAACACCTGGTTTACCTCAGCAGGGTTGTTACCATAGACACGTGTCCTGTTTTCACACAAAAGACAGAAACTTCATAGCAGATCATAGGCCTGTATGTTTGGCACAGAGGAGGAACCTCAAAAATCACTACTTCCTGTTTCATTTCTGTCGAAGGACAAACGGACTGTTTCCCAGAAAACTGTCTGTGTTAATTTCAGGTCTTGTTTTGAACAGACATGCAGTATCATGAGCAGCTTGTTCACAGTATCTGTTATGCAAAAGATATTTCACATCTTCCTGGATGTCAAGCACCTGCAGGACTAATTTATCTCTACAGAAAAACAATAACACATGAAAACAAACATCACTGTACAGGGTTCAGATGCGGGTCGCATATATATATGAATCAGCTGCGGAGGGTTTGTTGTGTTAGGTTTCTCTTAAAACCACCTAAACACAAAAATGTTTATGTGAAAGAATTAGTTTTATAGGAGATTGTAAACAAACTTTTAACAGCTTCAGGAAAAAGCTCTATAAACATTTAAACAGATAATAAAGGTGTTGATTTAAAGGTGTCACATCTAAAGGAAAGGCTGTTTGTTGTTGCCATGGCAATATGTTGCAATCACATCACTATGTATACACATTGTGATGTGTCTACAACGCACTGTAACCCTGTTGTCACAGTATTTCACTTCACTCTGTGTTAATGTTATTTATATTCTCTACTGGATTTGTACATTTTCTGCATGTGCAGCACTCAATACATTAATGTTTGGATGTTCTTTGTGGTTTTCAGAGCACCACCAAAGGTTGCTAAGTGGTTATTTATATAAATAAGAGTTGATGAAGTTACCACGAACCGGAAGTGTCTTTTCTTCTCTGTGGTGACACAGCCAGAACAGCTTCTAGAATGAGGAAAGAACGTAGGCGGGACTTGATTTCATTCTTCAGCAATTGATTGGATCGTTGAAAGTTGGTGAGGTAGAAACTGACTGGCCATTGGCCAGTGAATACAGCCCCGCCCTCAGGGAGAGACATACATCATCAAGAGAAAAGATGTTGTTTTGTGGGTGAGGGGAGGTTCATGTTTTTGATGAAAGATTATATTAATTATATAGATATTAATTTATTTCAATGTTTGGTGGATATATACAACCAAAAATCTAATTACACAGATGGATTAAATGAGAGATTCATTGATAATCCAGTATGGGACTTAATCTGTGTGTTAATCTGGGTCAGACAACAGCAGAGGGACAGTATATTCAGTTTTTCTGTGAATATAATGCTTTGTACACATCCACATATAAGATAGTATGTCTTGGAGTAAATATAAATTTTCATTGATTGATTAATATGAAATAATTTCATAAATGTTTTCCACTGTCTTATAATTCACAGGATATGGTCACACTGCTCCTCTCTCTGATGGTGGAAAAGCTTTCTGTATCATTTACTCTGTGATTGGCATTCCCCTCACCCTCCTCTTCCTCACGGCTGTGGTGCAAAGGATCATGGTCTTCAGCACGTGGCGGCCCATTATGTTCATACATACGCGCTGGGGTCTGTCCAAACCCACGGTGGCGCTGGTCCACGCGACTCTGCTGGCCGCTGTGGCCGTCTCCTGCTTCTTCCTCATCCCTGCGGCCATCTTCTCTGTACTAGAAGAGAACTGGAACTTTCTGGAGTCCTTCTACTTCTGTTTCATCTCGCTGTCCACCATCGGCCTGGGA
Source organism: Botia almorhae (assembly GCA_036877575.1). Classification (NCBI taxonomy): domain Eukaryota; kingdom Metazoa; phylum Chordata; class Actinopteri; order Cypriniformes; family Botiidae; genus Botia; species Botia almorhae. The sequence goes on from JAZGTJ010010865.1 coordinate 2,664, forward strand.
GATTATGTTCCTGGAGAGGCTTTTAACCAGAGGTTCCGTGAGCTCTACAAACTGGCCATCACTGGTGCGTCTGGTTTTGCATTCAAACTAGTTCACTTGTTCAGTTATTGTTAAACATTACAGCTGCGTGATGTTTAAGACATTAAAGTCTTATTGTAGTCTGAGGTCTGACCTTAACGTTTGAATTATGTCCACAACAACAGAGAGAACTTCAACGTAATAGAAAACCGTAATTATAGAACGTTTGGATAACGTTCTGTAAAAGTTCTCTCACAGTGATCAAAATGTCCTTAGTGGAACATTTTTTAAAGTTATAGATCATGTATCAAAATGTTGTTTTGAAGTTGTGAGTGGAATGTTTTAAAAAGGTTACAGGATAAAATAACATTCTTATAACCAAGCAATAATGTTAATACAATCCTTTGAACTCTTAGAAATTTCAGAATAACATTTTTAACGTTTATATAACTTAGTGAAAACATTAGGGAAACGTTCTTACAACCTAAAAATTGTTAGCTGGGTATTTATTTAAAAACAACTGTTAGCAGGTGAATGTCCAGACTTCAGCTGTACATTTGAAACAGCCCAATATAAAAGTTAAAGCTTTCCGTTCTATATCTGAACATCTACATGTGTAAGTCGGGTCTGTTGTCATAGCAACAGACAGACGGTGGAAAGGAAGTGCGTGTCACTGAGGGACCGTATTGCAGGATAAAAACGCAGCTGTACCGCTGCTGTGCTCCTTCACTCCATCTGGCGGTGGTTTTTAATGCAGCTGTACAGCAGCTCTTTGAAATGGTTACACAAAACCTCACCAAAATCTCACATTGATTTCATGTTTGTGTGGGTTTCAGAGCATTCAGATGGTCACACTGTCTGTTCGTCATGCAGTGGACAGTAAGGCACCATAAGTCACTTTGGATGCAAGCTCAATGCGTACATGTAAAAATCCCTTTCTCTCTCTCTGTGTTCCACAGTCTATCTTCTCCTTGGTCTGATTGCCATGCTGGTGGTGTTGGAGACCTTCTGTGAGCTTCAGCAGCTGAAACAGCTGAGGAAGATCTTCTATTTGAAGAAGGAGAAAGCCCAGGACCGTCTGGCAATCGTGGAACAGGATCACCTGACCTTCAACTCGATGGCAGATGGTACCGGTACCATCAATTCACCCCAGGAGGACAAAAATGAGACCTTCATGGATTTCCCTGTCCTTACCTCTCCTGGTGGTGATGACCCCATGATCAGATAAACGCTTAACTGTTCATTCACAGAACCCTCAGTCGAGGGAGTCATCTCAAGTCAGGGGGTCTCCAACATCTGGCTTGCAGGTGGCTGGTTGACCACTGCGGTCAGAACGTCAGATGTAGGCCACAGAACAGTGGAATTTACTCGAATATGTCATCTGATGAATCTGAATATGTAATCTGATATTCGGATATTTGACATGATACAATCTTGTGCATAATTGCAGACTAAAATCTGTTATGTGGCTTGCATAGAATGAGAGAGAATAGAAACAATCTAGTGTAATGTCAGAGCGTAAACTTTTACATTCAAGTCCAAATCTAAATGACTAGTTAAAGTCCCCGTGCCTAAACCTTTCAGCTTTGACCATCCTGCCCCTGTCTAGCCAGACCTGTTATAGTTTGTCATGAGAACACTCGTGTCGTGTTGGAGACTCGTGCCATCAAACACCGTAGATGTTGTGCATCATCGTTAGGTTTTATTTCAGTCTTGTGAGTCTGCAGGCAGCTTTACTAGAGTAAGATTATAGAGTTATCTGCTACCAGCGCTCTGATAAACCACGCTAGTATTCTTTAAAGCTGCAATCCGTAACTTGTTCGTCTGTAAACAGAAAGAAGCATATCCAGGTGCTGTTAATGATGCAGCGTTTGTGGTTTGTTCTTACAGCAGTTGTTTAGAATATAAACCTAAAGACAAAAGTTACAAATTGCAGATTTAATGAAATCCTTTTGCTGTATTGCATAGAAATAATGGAGATTCTGATGCACTGTACTGCAGGGTGTGCTGCAGAGTTTAGCATTTGTAGCTTGTGTTAAAGCACAAATACAGTGTCAGTCTGCTGAATAGCACACACTGAGAGGTCATTGTGAGATGATAAACTACATGAAACAACACATACAGTTGAAAACTTATCTTAAGGGATGTTTTATGTTAGTAAAGGGAACAATTATTTTACTGTTAATAAAGCAGCTATGCTAGGAAGCATCGGTTGCTTCTCTAAGACAGTGATGTTAAACTTCAGTCTGAATGTTTAGAAGCATGAGAGAACAAGTGATGTTTTTACATGGACTTTTAAATGGCTGAGATTTCAGCACAGTGCAGTTCAATAGCATAAAAATCGACCGTTAATACATTGTCTTATTAGTATTACTGCTTGACTGAAAAGAGTTCATCCAAAACGAGTCACATTTTCTATATGAACTTTTTAGCGGCTAATTTAAGTCATGCAAACAAACTCTGTTTTTGAAACATGCTTGAATTGTTGTTTACAGGACACACGTGTATCTGTGATACAAAAATAATAAATAAATAATAAATAAAATTACATTTCTCCAGCCTTCGTAGATGTGTACACGAATAAGGTGTCTTTACACAGATAAACAGTCTAAATTCATACAAAGGGAACTGATGTTTAAACATTTATTGTTTGAATAATGAATAATGTTTTGTGATGTCACTGCTGGATTCTTTGTGCTTATTTGCCTTCGATGTTTTGCTGCATGCATCTCTGTGTGATCCATTTTTATACATTGTATCAGCGCAGCACAGAATCTTTTATATTTCATACAGAATATTTGTGTATGAGTATTATATTTAGGGACACACAAGGACATACAGTGTTGCTCTCTGTTTGAATTGTGGAAGGCTGTTAAATGAATGCTCTGTCATTCCTGTAAACGCATGTAATGTGGATCTATTAATCTGCAGAATGACTAAATCAAAAGGCTTGGAAACATGCTTGGGAAAACAAGTGACATCACTCATTGCTCTTAATTGCAAGATAAAGTTACAGATTGCAGCTTTCATAAGAAAACAACAGTGTATAATTAAATTGCGACACCACTAAAAACATTCCTGTGTTATTAGCTCTGAATGTGAGCTGTTGGGAACGCATTGTAGGAATTCACTTCACAAGACACAAGAAGTTAGTGCATTAATACTCCATTTATTATTTATTAAAGCTGCTTTATGACAAACACATGATGAACACCACAAATAAAGGAGAGCACGTCAGAAAACATGTCTCTGCACTTTCAGCAGCAGTTCATCACAGAGTTCGGTGACATCTCTGACTTCTTTATCCTGACGAGAGAAAAGAGAAGCACATCAGAACAAAAGCAAACCATGACATATATTAGCATGCTCATAAGAAACAAGGTTGGGCTTAAGAGTGACTGCGCATGTGCACCTTTTGTTCCAGATCCTTCTCTAGGGACTGAACTTTCAGCTGCTCTCTCTTGAGCTGCACCTGCATGGTTGTCACTTCTGTTTCCATCCTACTGCGAATGTCTGCTATGACCTTATTCGCTCTGAAACAATCAAATATCAGATCAGTGACTCACCTAAATCTGCCCACATTCACTCACAATTCAACATTAGCAGCACATTGAGAAACGCTTCACTTTGTTAAGTGAAGCTGCGCGTCTGTTAACACGTGTCTGTGTGGTGCAGAATGTCTCATACTGGTCTAGTTTCTCCTCAGCGAGGCCTTTAAGAGCTAGATAACGCTTCTCCTCGTTCTGCAGTCTTTCCATGCAGTTGTGAGCGTACTGCTTCAGAGTCTCTTCATTCTGTGTAACGGAAGGAAAACGTAAGGCACAAACTTTCTTTAGAGTTTAAGTACGGGTTCTCATCCTTCTGCAGATTCCGCAATTCCTGCGACTCACAAACTGCATTCTACACTTTAAAAGCCTCCAAATGATCATCTTTAAGAACTGCCGAGAGTGCAGCAGAGGTTTTAAAAGACACAAACACACCTTTTTAAATCCCTCCATAACGTCCTTGCATTTGTCGAGTCGTTTGACAAGAGAAGAGAAAGATCGTTCCAAATCATTCAAGTCTTTGGTCAGCTGATCTTTCTCCTGAAGGACTCGCTCCAGCTCTGTTTTAGCCAAATCTTCCTTCTGTTTATGCTCATCTATAAACATACACACAACAGTGGAGTACGTCGCCTCTGGGATGTCCAGATTCTGATCAAACAGCCATCATACCTGTGATCTGAGTGATGGTGGCCTCAAACTCTGAAACCACAAACCTGAGAGAAGGCGAGAGAGGCGAGATTCTGAGATTCAAATGTCAACCACTGTCCGATTCTGACAAATGAACTCAAACCAATTTAAAGAATAAAAAACGTCCAAATGATTTAATGGTAATTGTGATTGCTATCAGGATGTGAAGAGACCTTCAACCAGCATAACAGAATATGTTTCTGGAAAATTAAAAGGTCGCCTACTGTGCCTTTAAACGGACTTGTAAAGTCTTACAGCATGTGCTGATTCTCCAGACGAAGTGCTTCAGTCTGAGCGTTCAGCTGTTGTTGTGGCTCTTTAGCCTAACAAGAGAAAAAAACTAAACTTAAGACAGACACAACAGACACGTGCTGGTCACTCTGTGTGAGGTTGTGAACACACACCTGTCTGTCTGCTTCCTGCACTGCAGCATCCATGTCTCTCTGACTGTACTTCAGAACCTCGATGATGGAGTCCACAGTTCTTACCGGCTGCTTTAAAGTGGGAACCAGTAAGTCCAGAACCGTCAGATCAGGCACCACAGTGTCCACCGCCTGGAGACTCACACAAACATTCAGATCCGGTCACATTTCACAGGGTTACAATCTTGAGCTGTTACTGAGGATCGTGGGAGTTTGAGTTCTCTTACTGGTGGAGCGAAATCTTCCAGCAGCTTCATGCTGCTACACTGAGACTTCTGCTGTCCCTGAGATTTTGCAGCTTCCATCATCCTACAACACACAGACACGCGGCGCACAGACAGACAGGCGGCGCACAGACAGACAGGCGGCGCACAGACAGACAGGCGGCGCACAGACAGACAGGCGGCGCACAGACAGACAGGCGGCGCACAGACAGACACGCGGCGCACAGACAGACACGCGGCGCACAGACAGACACGCGGCGCACAGACAGACACGCGGCGCACAGACAGACACGCGGCGCACAGACACACCCATGATTTTGATTAATGCAGACCTGAACTGTTGCAGTGATAATCAATATAATGATTTATACACTCGCACGCATCTGTATGTAGAGGACACTGACCTGATGGCGAGAGAGGGGCGTGGCAGGCTGAACTCACTGCTCTCCACAACAGTTTTCATTGGACTGTCCTTCAGCAACGGGTCAAACTTTAAATACAGTGACTGTTTCCGCAACGCTGACTCAAACTAATAAAAGATGTTTGTCTAATTAATCATCCTACACTGCATAAACTTAACAGAAAAGCAGATTTATAATGAACATTTGTCTCAATGCCAAACTCAGAAGGATTTTTGAAAGGTTGAAACTTTCTCTCTTTAATGACCCGTAAGATCTGACATTTTTAAAGACTAGTCAACAGTAACACTCACCGTACTTGATCCGAACTGCTCCAGGTAATCAATCTGTCCATCAAAGTCTCGCGCTGGCAGGACTGTGACAGGAGAATATGTTTGCACGGAACTGCTCGTCTTGGCTCTGGTTATATCTGGTTATGGTACAAACATGTTTACTCACACAATGCACCCGGCACAAACTCCTCTTCACCTGGAGTCACATCAGGCTCAGTGGTCTGGTTCTGAAGACCCGGTCTGGAGGCAGCTGATGTCTCCACATCTTCTTCCAGCTGCAAGAGAACAAACACACAATGTGACTCAATCGCAATCCGTGACAACCAGAGCTGCAAGATATATCGCAATTATTAAAATATTGCATGGTTTGTACACAACCACAATGGTGGTTTGTAATAACTAAATTACTTTAATGACTAAAAAAAAAGTTATGTACAGTCAAATGTTAGGTGGTAACCTAAAGCATTATTGTATCGCGTATCACATATCGCAGTGTTTAGCAAGTTATCATGCATCACATTTATTGTACAATATTGTACAGCACACTTCTCCTTAGATGGTTTGGAAACATCAGGAACTGTTGGAAGTTCAGGAACATCAGGAACTGTTGTCTGAACTGAGATCTCTGATTCTTGCAGGTCTTTGAGGCTTGGCGGGGGTGGATCACAAACACCCGAGCCATACTAACCTCGTGAGAGTTTGGGATCTTTGAGCCACCCGTTTGGAACGGATTGAATGAATAAAGATGATCAAAATCCAAGTTGTATGATCCTGCAGGGGGCAGTGGTGAGTCCCGAACCTGAGGCTGGCTCTCCATGAGAGGAACCTGCTGTGATTCTTCAGCTGGTTCAGTAACATCAGACTTTTCTGTGTCCATGGCGCTTTTCTCGTTGTTGCTCTTAAAGATGACTGTGCCCTCAGCTGAAGATATGTCAGAAGAATGATCTGCCAATGAATTCTCCACTGATGGGACAAAGGGAAGGGGAGTGTTTGACAGTGGAGTCTGAAAACAAACCTACACAAAAAAATTTAAAAAATAAATCAATTCAAAACACTCCCAAAATACACAGCAAATGTTTCACCTCAAAGCAAATCAGAGCTCAGATTTAAAATAACTGGCCAATAAATTATCACGAAATAAGACAGAACAATGCTTGATTTAAATCGGCAGGAAAAAAACTGCCAATGATTGGCTTTCATAAATGACCACTGTGCTCAAATGAAGACATTTGAAGCCGACATAAAACTTTGGAAAGCTCACCTTTGCTCCTTTATGTGCAGTTCTGCTGATATTATCAGCCTGTGACTGCCGCAGGATCGAGGGCCATCCGTTCCCAAGAGAAAATGTCACAAGAGTTTTCAGAAGTGCTGTTCTTCTGCCCAGCACACACTCTCTGATTCTCCTTCCCCTCCACAGAACTCATACTGTAAGACAGACAGAATACAATTTGGGAAGTCATGCCCAACACCAGGAAAGCTTCATTTAAGCTTAACTTAAGTGAAAGTGAAAAGTGACGTATTTGTCAATGTATGGTAACCCACACCTGTAATGTGACCCCTGTATTTAACCCATCCAGTGAGCAGTGAACACACACCTGGGAAAGGTGCCTTGCACAAGAGCACCTCAGTTGTTTCCTGCTGGCTGTGGGATTCAAACCTGCGACCTTTTACAAGTCAGACTCTCGCACAATTAGGCCATGACTGCCTATTAATGCCCCTATCTTAAAAAACAACTTACACCTCTTGTAACCAGAGCCAAAACTCACCCCAGACAACAAAAACAACATCACAGCAGCGATGAGGAATGCTCAGACAGCAGACAGTGGCTCATCATTGAAGATATCATGTCTCATAGAGATGGTAAAGTGCTATAACAGAGCTAAAATAATCAGCTTACAAGGAGGTTCAAAGACTCACTACCAGTTATGGCTTCATCTGTCCTTCCAGGGATTCTGCTGAACTATGTAGAGATAAGACTGTCAGATTTGTTTTCTAACCTCTGCAACCCCTACAGCCAACCTGAAAAGAAGACAGCTCACTATTAAATTACACTGACTGCATTTAAAACTGTTTTAACCTGGACACACAATCAGACCTGAACAAAGATCGGATCAGATCTGATTTCTCTCTCTCGTGCACAGGAGAAAATACAAGGAAAAAATGAAAGAAAATCAAATATATCACTTATGTGAACAGTGGCTTGAGTGTCAGCGTTAACTGACCAAATCTAACAGCTGCCTGTCAATTATGATACAAAAAAACACACAAGATAAATAATCCTACAATAAATCAGTTCCTAAAATGTCAAAATAGCAAAGAATGCAAGAGATACGAGTTTAAAACTTTTATAAAGCTTATAATAATAATAATAAATTTTTTTGATTTGTCAATCAGTGTTTCTCATCTCAATAAACACATTTTATGACCCACCACTGAATAAAATGGGTCTCTTCACTTAATAACACTGTTAAACACTTTGCTTACATTTAAAACTGTAACTTCATACTAGTTAGTGAACTAGTATTAGTAAATGAATGTAATTGAGTATTCTCAAATAACAAACCACTTTTAAGCACTTTTATTGTCCAGTCCCGTATACACACTCAGCATTGTCCTCTGACAGCTGTTTATATTGTCATTTACAATACATACCTTACACACAGTACACAGATTGAACCCGAAACCGGTTCACCGGTACACACCGAACACGACACACGGATCCGCTTCACGTTGATCACTTTCTCTAGTGTGAACGTGTTCACATTTAAACCGCATCGCTTCAGCCAATGAAACGCGAGGATTGTGTTCGTGAGGCGGGACGATCGTGTAAACGGACCAATAGAAGCTTCCTTTGATGATAGACATCGATATCAACCAATGAGAACGAAAGCGGTTATGAGACACATAAACATGACCTCGCGTGACCCTTTTCACCACAGCAGACATTTAACGTTTGTAAACGTAAGTTTGTAATTGCTATTGTAGTTTAATAGAGTGTTAAAGTCTGTATAGTTATCAAATAATATACGAAACTAAGAAAGGTTTCGAATAACCTTTTTTTACCAGTCATCTTATAAAGTTTATCGTTTCTTGTCCCAGTCGCCTTGGGCTGGTTTACTGGTATCACGACATTTACTTGTAAAATGACAGTTAATTATTGCGTCTCTTTATCAGAACACAGTGTTTATCATTCATGTTTACATTCTAGAATAGTGTGTGTGTGTGTTAACATTCTAGAATAGTATGTGTGTGTCTTTATAAAGAGCACGAATTAAATAATTCATGAAAATCAATGCGGTTTCATTACAGACAGTATGCAGTTCTACCACCAGAGGGCAGCATCGCATTACAACTGCATGAAGGTAGTGGGCACACAAAACATGGATACGAGGTACATAAGGGCAGTCATGTTTAACCTATATGTATAAAGAGTGCGAATCGTTAAAGCTTTAAGATTATTATTCCAAAATTATTATTTAGGATTTATTATTACAAAATATTACAAAATCAGAGTCTGAATGCGATAGGAGAGAGAGAAAGAGAGGGAGGGGCAGGGAAGAGTTACATAACAATAGTATGTTTGTACTGAGGTCAAGCAGAGCAGCTGTGTTGGGAGCACACCCTCCCTCCAACTCTACTGACCTACATTCAGAATAATATAAAATACATCATATATCATATAAAACATTTTATTAACACATACAAAACATTTCTGTTTCACACCAGACTGTATTTTTATTTCTTTTTGATTTGTTACTTTGATCTAAAAGTGCTTAAAATTTAGGAATATTTTAAGTACATACAGTTGTATGCAAAAAAACATGTACTAAATAGACTAAAAACAAACAAATCTGTGTACACTGCTAAAATACAGTGCCTGGTTCTGTATATGGTGCCCAGGTTTAGGTTACTGTTTCCATAAACAGAAACTAACAGGAACTAAATTCTATCTATCTAGATAGATAGACAGACAGACGTTTTTCTGGATCATGAATTGAGCTGATTACTGAAGCTTTGGTCTAATGACTGTGAGTCTAAATTTTAAAGACAATACCGCAAAACAGACAAAGACCCCCTGCCAATCTAATGCCCCTTGTCTCTGAGCTACAATCCCCTTAACCAATCACAGAACAGAGGGGCGGTTCAAATGACGTGACTGGGTGTGGGTTCAGTTCCTGTCTCTCTTCATTCATCTGAGCGAAGCCACACAATGTAACAGCTGCTGTTACTCGTCAAAGCCAAAAACGTTCTTATGTTTGTCATTTACTGTATTTGTGCATTTTAACATAATTAAGCAGATTAATTAAGATTAATTCCTTGTAAATTCATTGTAAGAACAATTTTAGTTTGTTATAATTATGTGTTCTTTTACCTTTTTACAACATGAAATATAATACAAGGTTATCTTAATTCTGCTTTCAATGTTCCTATGCAGATCTTAGATTTTCATGTTCCGAAACGAACATCCTGACAACATGTGGCTTTTTCTAGTCAGGATCCAGAGCTGTCCACTAATACACAGAATGTAAGAATCTGCAGCTATGCATATGTGTGTGCATGCGTATTTATTCTTCCGGGGTCTCTGAGGGTTACAGGTCAGTTAGTCTGGTCAACGCTGTCTAGATTATTTAAAATGCATTTTAAGAGTGACAATGGGAAGACCATGAGATCTGCCAGGGTCCAGATGGCTGTGGTGTTTAAACCAATGAGATTAAGATTTGAGGATTAAACAAGCGAACAATCAGACAAACACACTATAAAATCTCACAGATTTAGTTGAATCAGAACAAGCGATGGTGACATTTCCTGTAAATCTGTTTTGACTGTCAAACATTTAACGTTTTGCAGCAAGTCAAACACAATAAGCATGCGTGTGTGCCACACCCAGTAGACATAAATGAAAACAGACTTCAGAGTCCACAGACTGCAGTGAGGTAAGACAGAGAGAGACGCTGTCTGTTCTCACATCTTACTGCAGTTACATAACTCCTGCTCTGACAGAGAGAGCAGAACAGAAATGAAAACACTAGAGAAACAGAACACATGGGGACTGTGATTTAGGAACTAAATAAGGGTTGGTGGCTGTTTGGAGTGCTCTGATCACTTCCTGTGATCCTGTAACAATGGAATCTGGGTCATTGGCTGGCAGAGGTCTACATGAGCCGTATGTCAGAGACTGTCCATATAGGGAATCTTAGGCAATAGACGCAGAACACATGAAGAGAGGAACCTTCTAAATCCTGATGGGAAATAAACAAGATTCCAACACTAGATAAAATGCAATAAAAACTAGTAACTCAATTGAGCATTGACACAAATCCAGCAGTAAGTTTACACCTAACAAATGCAACTTAGAGTAAACTGCATGGCGTCCATATTTATCAACATGTTAAATAACAAGGGGGAGGGGCTTCCCAGTGATCATTAAGTAAAATCTGCTAGTGTTCAGAAGAATTCCAGTGAGGGGAAGAAATTCAGATATAGAGGAAATGGATCAGGGATGGCTTGCATCACTTCCTCCTTCTGCTTCCTGGATCTCAATGCACAAACCCAGTGAAATTTTGCTGTGCAGGCGTGAATAAGACGTGCCGTACAGACATTGTAATACATTTTGTAAATTCAGCATTTATGTATGAAAACCAGAGATGATACTCTAATAAATACACAAGTTTTCACACATCTGCCCTTCCACATGTATAACCTGTTGTTCAGGATGATTGAGTGGCAGAGGTGACTTAACTACCCATTTCTGTTGAGTGATTCCTCTTTCAGTTTCAACAGCAGGCACACAGAGAGAGGAAAGAACCAACGTTTCTCTCTTAATGGAAAGTCCAAAACAAACTCAAGAGAAAAACGGGAGTCAAGATTTTTGTTTTGATGATGATTTAAAAAAAAAAAAGAGCATGGAATGGTTTTAGTTGCTTTATTCTTTAACAAAATAGATTCTCTGCACTGTTCATGAGTAGATACAGGAGAACATCCTCTGAATACAGTATTTACAGATGAGTTTGTACAGCTCTTTATAAACATGACACTTCAGGGTTCCTCCTGTAAGCTCAACGGGATAAACATACAAAATGCATCAGAACACAAACCCCATTCCCCTCGCATTACACCCCAAACACCACATGCATACATTCCACACACCCAACTCATAAGACCCACGTCAGCATCATACGAGCACATGTCTGTCCGTGTTCAACATCTCAGCACACACAAATGTACACATCCCTACAGGAAGGGCATAGTTCAGCATCTGCCTGCAACTTGTGCCACGCTTGAGTCAGTTCTAGAATGACATTCATGAGTTCTCTCGTTTACAGCGAACTATCTGAATTCACGATGCTTTGAATTACAGCGGCTGTTTTTCAGGAGTTCTGTAAGGCGCTGATCCTGCGGAGAAGCTGTTGCTGTTTGATTTTTAGTTTTCTCTTTTCCTGAGATTGACGCCACTGGCGGGCGTGCAGCTGCAGCAGGTATTCCGTGGCCTGCGTCAGAATGACCAACTTTGAGGTTTTTGCAGACCTGGATAGTCCCGGAATCTCCTCCCTGAGTGCATGGAATCTCGAGCGAAGGTCGTCCCTCCTCTTCCTCTCCAGAAAGTTACGGCGGTGCTCGTTGAGGTCCTCAGAGTCCGAGGTGGCGGGCGAGGAGAGCGGAGAGGGCGACTCCAGACGGAGCCGCTTGCTCTCAGACTCCGTCTCGTCAAAGTCTTCCTCGGGTTCCGTGTCGGGCGACGGGGCGGCGTAATTGTGCTGCTGCCGATGCAGAGACACGTGGAAGCGCTTGGGACACGGTCCAAACGGATCAGCACTCACTGTGATAGTTACTGGCGTCCGGCGGTTTGGAGGGCGACCGCGCTTCGGGCGGTTGTCCGTGCTCACCACATCGATTTCATCCTCCTCTTCCTCATCTGAAATCACATTCAGCAAATTCAGCAAAACAATACAGCATTCCAACAAAGTTTTTAATATGATAAAAAGGAAAGACAAACATCCAAAATAACTTTTTAAATCTGTGTTACAAGTCTGGCAGTGTGACACTACATTACACTACACTACAAAGAGACTATTTCAATGTTTTTTTAAGTGTATGTCACAATTCACCACACTGAGATATTAAAGGGTTCATCTGCCCTTAACATGCTGCTACTGTGTCCTAGATCAGCATTTCCCAACTCGGTTCCCTAAAGACCCCCAACAGAACACACACTGCAGGCGTCACAAATCTAACACACCCGTTTGTTAGAAGTACATCACTTTGATCCAGACTCTTACCGGATGAATCCGAGCGGCACTCAGAACCGGAGGACCTTGCAGGAGCTTTCTTGCCATGTGGGACAGGGAGCTCAAGCACAGCTCCCGGGTTCACGCACTGCGCGCCGGTCACGGGCGTGCCCGGTGCGGCCCGGGGGCCCTTCTGTGAAGTCGTGTGCGCAGAGGTAGATGAATGAGTCTGAAGGGTCATCGGTGCGCGGTCGCCCTGAGACACTTTCTCCAGCCTGTGACTTGTGGAGAAACCGCTCCACATGCAGTCTTTGATAACAATGGAGCCAAGATTTCCAAAAACACCCAATGGGTCGAACTTGTGCGATCCCTCGTACTCCTCATCGCATGCGAATACCTTCGGCGGCGCCCATCCGAACCGATCCCCCAGTAACGACTGGAACAAGCCTTCATCCAGCGTCCGTGAAGGAGACATGGGTGGGGTGGGAAGCAGCTCGAATTTCTTCCAGATGTCCTCGCTCGGGGCTGTGGACTTGAAGCAGTCCTCCTCTGTGTCCATCTCATCGTAGAAGTAATGCTCCATCTCCCAGCCGTACAACGTGTGCGTGTTGACTCCTGGCATTGCTGCGGAACTTTCCTGGGAAGACAACGAGAGATCGACTGAAGACCCACGTGGAGTTCGGATGCGTCTCTCAATCCTACAGCGCGGCACTATTACTCAAACTGTGCCGTAGATGTTTATCATTACTCAAACTGTGCTGTAGATGTCGTAGATTATTATTACTCACACAGTTTTTCTGATGTGTATTACTGAGCCGCAAAAACAGGTCAAGGTAGTTTATCAACAAGCGCTGGAAACAATGTACACAGCGACTGTTGATCAGGAACGCCTTAGAACACTAGATTATTCCGTTTATGCATATGTTGTTGCATTACTGCCCTGAAGACTAAACCCACTTTGATCATATGCATGAGAAAACTGACCACCAGCTCCATTTAATGCAGGGAATGTGCAAACTCTTTAACAAGAAGTGCATGGGTTAACGCCAAAGTTAAGTTATTTACCCGCGGTGCTTAATAGGGTGCATAAGTCAACGATACGCATTAGTTAAAAACACATACCGATTAGCGCATGGGGTCGCAGGTCTGCACAGTCCGGCGAGAGTCAACGGGACAAACAGAACAAAGAAGCGCAGGGACCGAGCACAACTCCGGCGCACACGCGCGCGCTCACCAAACAATAGCGCGCGCGACTCCAACCGCCTCCGTTTCACGGCCGTTTAACCTGAACAACGAGAAAAGTTGTCCTCCTCTCGCGGAAATAAAGCGGGTGTCCGGTTACCACAGCAGCGACGATCGATCGGCGTGGCGCAGTGCAGCCGCGCCCTCCCCCAGCCGCCGGTGAAAGTGCGTTCGCGCCAGATCTGCGTCTTTGTGCTGCTTGGCCCCGCCCACCGGAGGCGCGGGGCGGGGAGAGCGTGTGAACCACCGCGCGTTAATGTGAATGTGTGCGGCAGTAGAACGAGCATTTGAATGAAAACAGAGACTTTGTGTGTGTCGCTATTACGATCGTATCGTGATTGAGCTGAGACGGAGTTTTAATAATCTTCTGATGCGTGTAATTCCGCTGAATCAATGTGTTGCGTCTGAACCGGCGAAGACGACACGCGTTAATCCGCAGAAACCAATAATCCACGCGCTCCTTATCACAGACACCCGGTGTGATGCATACTGTGATCAAATGTAATAGACTTCACTCAAAGATGTGCACGTCTTTATTGGCACGATAAACATAAACAATCTCAGTGTTGTTGCAGAGAACAGTGGCAAAAAGTGTAGATTCTGCAGCATCTTCAAATCTCCTAACACATGTGAAGTGGAGACGGGGAGTGCAACAGTGTGTAAACAGCGCGTCTGCAACAGTGTGTAAATGTAATCTTTCTGAGCAGTTCAGTATTTAACTTATGAAGCTGTATTAATCAGCTCTGAACACAGACACGGGGATGTTCTTTTAACTGCACATCTGTGGTGTGACACCGGTCAGTCAAACATGCAGTGATATGGTGATAAAGTTTACAACAGTCTGTAGTCACACTCAAAAACTGCAGCAACAAACGT
>JAZGTJ010010866.1:0-17592 GCA_036877575.1 Botia almorhae
ACACATCTGTGAAAAGTTCATTTACGTGTATTTGAGAAGGGGATACAGTTAGTGTAAAGCAGGGTAATTACAGGGCTTCCCTGTGTGTCAATGATAGGAAAAAGAAGAAGGAGCAACTGATTGGAGAGCACTCATCTCGCCACTTCCTGTCTGAAAGCTTACGAAAACTAAGCCCATCTGTTTAAACAATGCACAATTAGCAGCATTTAAACAGCTAAATTCGTTAAAGTGATTAGTCCTGTGTTTACCATAAGCAACACTCTGTACACAAGATAACAGACTCATCTGCATATGCTAATTAGGGCAATTAGATATGCTTCACGGAGTCATTTCTATTCAACCAACCTACAGGCAGTTTTAGGAGATTATCACAAATAAAAAAATAAATCAATCACATAAAGGCTAATATATGCTCAACAAATGGCAAGGGGCAGCTGGAAATATGGATTTAATGTCACAAACAGGAGAAATAATCCTGGTTAACATCAGAATCCCATTTTTAAAGAGATTATCTGCTTTGGTGTTACATGGGTATAATATCGATGGATCTTTGCCCAAAAAAACAAAGGCAAATGTGCTGTAAATGTGTTGTAATCTCCCAGAGTGAAGAGCTTTGAGAGGCGCTAATGATGTTACATGTATGAGATACAGGGAAGGCAAGAGAGAAAGGGGCGATCATCATTTTATTTAAAGGAACAGTTCACCCTTAAATGAATTTATTCCACTCATGTTGTTCCAAACCGTTTTTACACAAAAAAAAGCACCATAAAAGTGGTCTGTACAATTTACTTAATCTTTAAAATTCCAAGTCTTCTGAAGCCATTATTGGTGAACTCATAATAACCAGATCGAAACAGTTTAGTGATCTATGAATGAGACTTCCTTTGAAAGAAGAAAGGAAAGAAACAAGATATCAAGATTTTAGTAAATAACTTGTTTTTAAGTTTAGTCTGTTCATAACACAAATATATTGCATGGCCTCTGGAATATATTTTCATGTTTTTTTCTATTTTAGTATTTTGGAGTCTGACAGGCCCAGTCCCTATTCACTTCCATTATGTAAAACAAATCATATTTTATTATATACAGAAGTCAGTAATACAGGTTTAGAACAGTCTGAAAATTAATATGACGGCAGACTTTTCACTTTTTAGGTGAACTGTTCCTTTAAGCCAGTTTTTTGGCCAATTGGTTGGTAAGTGGGCAATCACGAATGTAGATATTTTTCTGCAGTGTTGATTTTTGTTTTAGGGGGTGTGTTAAAAAGAATAATAAACTAGGCTCCATTGATTCTTTCCTCCTTCAATCCCTCAAGTTATTAATCAGGGGCTGTTCTCAGAAGACGTGGATAAACAGGGAAGAGGATTAGTTTAATTTGATGCTCCGATGCATTATCAGAGAGTAGAGAAAGATTTTAAACTGAAAACTACCATCGCCCGGCATGAACGCAGAGAGAGATCTTCATACAACCATCTTCATAACTGTGATTACTAATCATTGTGCTTTACGAGAGAAAGATGGCTAAAGTGACTTGTACTCAGCAAACTTTAGGATGTTGGGTGTGGTCAAGAACCAGCTAAAAGGGTGTAGCTTCTGAACCCATCACTACAACATGGATAATTATAGAATCACCTGATGTTGCCGTAGCAACAGAAGAGTTATTAGAACCCTATAGTTCACATCTGTCTCCCGCGGCACTGCGTTGCCACGGAGACACGCTCCTCTTCTGTTAGCACAACTGTGAATACTTAATCTGATCATTTCAAAAAGGTGTCATGTCATCGCTTTATTGTCATGAGCACATTTAATCTGCTATTCATCTCATGACATCAACTAATGGTTTTAAGAAATGAGACAAAGATTTGCCAGGCCAGGCAACTAAGTTGTCCTGTCACTAAGTGAAAGATTAGATTAGAAGAGTTCAAGGTAACAGATCCCTGGAGAAAGTGGACTCACTCAGTGTTAGTAAACAGAAAACACTGTGATGGCTTATTTAAATCACCTACGTGTTCCAAATCCTAGTAGGCTGTTTACATTGTAAACTAACTTCTATAACTGCATCTTATGTGAGAGAACCTCGGAAGTGCCTGAATTAAAAAGCTACATAGACGGCAACTACATAGACAGGTAATGGTCAGTGACAAATATTGCACCACAAGAAATTAATTGTAGTTTCTTTCATGTTGCTATAATGACTTGATACTTTAATAAGCTTAAATAACACAGTATACACAAATATTGTGTCAAATTAAATATGCATTGTTTTATTTGACTTTTTCTACTCAGTACTAATTAATATCATTATTAATATTAAATAGTCATTTTCCTGTCATTTCTCTGCCTGCCATGTTGAAGATTTCCACTAAGCTTGTTGCAGTGTATTCTGGGATTGCCTTATCCATCAACGATGTGTGATTCTGTGTGTAAAAACAGCTAGACAACATTGTTGTGATGTACACAATCAATACACGCAGAATACTTGTCTGGTCTTGCCATTCGCCTCGCAGAACAATGAGTGTTTGGTTCATGTACATATAGACAATGCACAAGGTACTTTAGCATCAAAACAGCATCATTTTGCAGCCTACTGTTTGGAAAAGCCTTTGTGTTATGTAGCTAAAAATATTGTATAGATAGGCAGTGCACCAGGGTTTTGAACAGAGCCTGTGTTCTCAGGTTAGTGGGCGTGTAGCTTTCACCAAGAGGAGAATAAATCTGATCACTGGCACTCAATAGATAATTATACTTTTTGTCACAACTCTCGAGGGCCTAGCTAATGAGAATCCAACATGATTCAACTGACATTAATGTTCCAACATTCATAAGCAAACCACAGTAATTATGTTCATAAATACAATGACTGGCCCACGATAATTGAATTATCCAGAATATATATCTTAATTCTCCGGCTGCCATGGTGAATGAAAAGAAACTGTTATTTTGGACTCTCGCTGTCCAATCTGCCTGACAGTGTGATGCACGTGCCGCTGAGGCAAAAATCCGCTTATGCTGCCTCCATTAGAGGTGCCCTCTAACCAACGCGATGACACCATTTTCCTTCTCTCACTTCTGCATTTCTCTCAGTGTTGCTGGCACTCACACAGGCCTCTCCCGAACATCTAGAGGTCAATAAGACACATGCAGAAGACAGGACTCTAAGTCAGAGAGAGAGGAAGAGATAGAAAAGACATGGCTCGTAAAAGCAACCCGCAATCTCCAGTAAATGTGTCTGGGATCAGAGTTTACAGCTATTGAGTTTAGTGTGTGTGTGTGTGTGTGTTTACAGCCCAAGACAGACTTGGGCTGTTGTCTCAAAGCTTTTTGGTTTTTACACATTTAAACTTTAAAATATGTTTTTTAAATAAAATCAAATTAAGCTCAATCAACAGTTACTACTGTAACTGACTATTCCAACTCATCCCAAACATGTTTACATTGCCACATTTAGAATTGAAATCAATGGGGCAAAGCATTCTGGAGGTTAAAAATCTGAAATACAGTTTTGTTAATCTGTTAAAGCGATGAAATATATTATTCTGTAATATTATCCCTGTAATTCTGGTGCTGTTGTGCATTAATATGGTGGCTTACTGGAATATGGTTATTACAGGAGTTAATAAATTGGATATTACTTAGAAAAGACAAACTAATTGAGTTTTAATACTACAGTCGCATGTTAACACATATATAAGGTTTAAGCCTTGTGGCTATACTGCCACTATATATCATGCGATTTGGTACAGCAGGGACAACAAAGAATTAAATTATTTCATAAACAGTGGCTGGCACTGTTTTTTATTGTAAACTAGTCTAAATTCATTTGCACACTGTGTTTTGATTAAACACAAATAAATATAAAGTTCTTTCTTTTCAGTCTTTGTAAATTGTAAGTTGGTAAAAACTGTACATGTATCTTTACAAATCATATTTTTAAGGATAAATTAATAGCAGCTAAATACTGAGAGGTAAATTAGTTTAATAACACCACTCATCTTTCCAGTTTTACAAATGAGCTTGTTAATGCTTGATCCTAACAGCACTAAGTGTGAACAAGTCAGAAACATACTTTGTAACCCAATTCTTATTTAAAATAAGAATTAGTATGTCCCTAATCATGGTGTATTCTTAAAGTACCTGGACAGCATACTGCCATTGAAAATTCAAAGAGATAATCCAGGAACACTAATGGCTGATAATACCCACAATGCATTGCGGGAGGAAGGAGTTTAGTGGTTACACCAATTATAAACAATAATAATATGGTGAAAATTAGGCCTACATATAAAATGCAAAGAGGAGTTGTATTTTGATGTGTGTGATTGTTGTTACATTGTGCGTCCATGCATGTTATATAGCTTTATAAACATTAAGTTTAGATAGCTGTACAGTAGATGGGCTATGCACTTATTTTCTGTCTATTTCTTATAATCTGAGGGAGTCAAAATTATTTGACAGATTCTGTCAACACAGCTTAATTTGTATATTGAACTGGAACATTGTCTTGGTGAGGGTTTAGGTAAGTAGTTATTAAGGATGTAAATGGCAGCTCTGCTGTTTTTTGGCAGGTGTTTGTTAGTTTTAGCAGACACAGGTTAACACCACTCAGACCTTCATATCTCGGGGAAAAAACACTGAAGTCCTCATTACACCTGAGGTTCACGGCTGTATGTGCATTTCTGAATTTTCTCTGCTCTTTTGAGTGATAGCAAACAAAACGCAGCAGCGCAACAGCTGAACTGGCCAAGCAAAATTTGGCAAATAAAGCTTATTTCTCTAGGCCAAAAAAAAACAAATACTGATCTGTAACCTCCCAGTTCATAGCTCTGCTTTTTAAAAGAGTATGAAGCACTTGTCTGTATTTCATTGTAGCCCTGCAGATTTTTAGATTTTTTACTAAACAAAACAAAACCGAGATGTGTTTAAGCAGTCTGCATATAAATGCAAGTTTAATCTGTTATTTTTGTCTTTTGTCAGCAGAAGTGTTTTGTACAAATACTCAATATAAAAGACAAGCCGTTTCATACACGTTCCATTGTTCATTTGTGGTACCAGCTTATGAATAAAAGTCATTTCATTTAGATAGAGATGTTGTTTACCATGAATGCATAACATATTTATGAAACAGACAAGTGTCGATCAGGCACAAGAATGTAATGCAGGCATAAGATTTTCAGGGTGGGCTGAACACCCGGGGCAGGTCATTGTGAAAAATGAATGATTGTGGTTAGTAAAGATATAGCATAGAGAATACAAATAATATGAACGCCATTTTTCCAACTTTTTCTGTTTTAGAGGTTATCAAAATTCAGAGGCCAATGCATGAATCACGCGTCGCACTGTCAGAGGTTTGCCGCCATGAACATAATGGAAAGCTGTAAACTAATGAACGACTTATCACATGCAGAACATGTTTTATTTAAACAGAAATGCTCTTTACCAGATATTTGGGCGAAAGAAAATTGGCGGTATTTGAGATTACATTTGACATTTGAGATTGTGAATATGTATGTCCTGACAAAAATAAGCAGAATTCATTTGCATTATGAATACTTAATAGAATACAGCAAACTGCTTTTTGAGAATATGGCAGCTGATTTAGCCAATGATCCTTTTGTAATTAATACAAATTCTGTCCATCGTTTAAAGGTTCATATGCAGATTTACAATGAACTGAAATTGATTACATTAGCCCATTTTTAGGGTGAGCCAGATCCACCCTGAGACAGGGAACGGCACCGACTGACTTTACCGACGTAAGTGTGATTTAATTTCACCCACACTGTCCACAACACAAGAGATAACAAGAGAAAACAATGGAGTTGAAAGGAGGTGGAAGTTACACATTCACATGATTATATCAACAATTTTAAAAACAGACCAATGGAAATATGCTACTGCTGTTTTTCGAGCAGAAGAATGATTATCCTCCATAGTTCTCCAGAATAATCCTAATTTACATGCTAACTAAAAAAAGAGAAAAACAAAACTTTTCCTTTATTAGCAGAAGTGACTCATGGAGTAATATTGTAAACGGCGTCACCGTCATCAATTATATTGCTCATAGGAAGATCTCGAAACCACGGCTGTATAAAATATCTTCAGAAACATTTGGAGGAACATAATTTTTTTTTAAAGATTTATCTTTTAAGATATAGAGGGAAGAGGAACAGGAAGACATGGTATGGATTTGAACCTGCCTCATCTTTATGATCGTAACGGCCTCAGTGTGTCAGAACAACGTCTCTAATCTTTCTAAATGTGAAACTGACCGATTAAAAAGCGCCATGTCAATGTTAAAACTTCATCTGACATTCAAGGACACGTTCCTCGGTTTGGGTGAATGTATGTGGCTTTGATTTCTTTTAATTATTTGGGATAAATGATAAGTCAGTTGCTGTAGGTCAAAACTATCATAAAAAAGAGAGACAGGTTTGTTTCTACTGATGCAAGGAACAATCCAGGTGTCTTTGTATAAAAGCTAAAAAAAAATGGACAGAATTAAAGCTCATTAACCTGAAAATCGTTTCCTGCGTTTCGACTTACAATTAGGCTTTAATAATGCTGAAACGCCACAAATGTAGCAACTATGCAAAAATATACAAAGACTTTGTTCTTTAAATCCTAAATAATCATTACAGAGCTACACTGTACCATAACCATATAAAAAAGTCCCTTCTCATCAAACTAATAAATACCCCAAGTTGCTTGGGGTGAAACAGGCAGCTTATGGACCATTAGAGCCAGAAAGAGAAGCAGTAATGATGGGTTTTGGCTGGGATGTGGCTTATTCAGATGAAGCTTCAAGCACAATTTAAGCAAACCTGAAATATTAGTTTCTAGTGAGAGACCAGCATGCTTTTATGACAAACTAAGGATATTTCTGATACATTGAAATCTATTTGGTCAACAACATATTTTGAGATTTGAATTATTAAGAGCTTCATTTTGTTTATAAAAGCCTTGATAAACAAGTACTTGATGAAAAATACATCACTAGATCCTACATTTGATGCACTTCAGGGTTTATAGATACGCGATCAATGATAGTCGAAGATATCGTAATAGGTGATGCTTATAAAAATGTCAAGTCTGTGTTTGTCTTGTTTGCCCATTCGCGTTTTAAACTATTATTAGGCTGTAATTATTATTAATGTAATAATACACGTAACATATTAAAAGTGCTGCAGCTAAGACAAGGTATCACGCAAATGTATATATAGACACAAACGTTCTAAATGGGTGAACTGAAATTTGAGGTCTATTTCTAATGGAAGACGGGTTAAACTATTTTTTACTTTATTTTATTGAATATTAGGTTGCTTTGGAAGTTTTAAATCTGTTGTTCTGTGTTATCTGTTGTCTAGACAACTATACATTTACAGTAGCAACTAGCTTGCTAATATGAGCTTAATAGCCCAGAACATTAACCAGACAGGTTATTTAACATGCTTGTATTTATGTAAAAAACATTTTATACATAACTGTCGATATAGAAGGGGCTACATGTAAGAATTACTTGATGTTTTAAAAACACTTCAAAAAACTACATCTCGCATCAAAATTGAATTACAGCGTCTGGTTTAAAACCGGAATGCTGCCAAATAGGCGACGTGACATTTCCTTGATCACCAACTCCATCTTTGCTTGCAAAATGATGGACAAATTGTGACAATAAGAGCAAGTAACTAAATAAATATGAGTAAATTAAGCAAATAAAGTACTGCCCAGCCTACTGACATTCCGTATTGACAATCTCACAGGCTGACAATAATCTAATTAGGGAGAAGATCGCCCAACACCTCTTTTACAAAACAGAATTTCCATTTGGATCTTGCTTCCTGTGTTTGTTTCCCCTATAAAATAATGGAAAATACAGTTTCGGTGGCAATACAAAACATTTATGGGCAGATTTATTTTGTTAGAAGGCAAACTGTTAATGTTGTTCCCTGATATTGAAACCATGGATAAATACAAGAGCTAGTTAAACATGTTTTTGCCGTTACTACATTTATGGAATACTGCAATTCCGAAATACTGTATTGATCAATTATTACCCTGGAAACTGTCTGTTTTACATTGTTGATATGGCTACAAACACTAAATTGTTGTAAATTGAAAGAAAATATCCGCATTCTGTTAAAAGCAGTCATACAACGTGACACTTTGCTCATTTTTATTTATCAGATTTAAATACAATGACAGGGTATACCTCAGAGGAAAACTATTGAAACACTGTTTCTGTAATGACAGGCAGGAGCAGAAAAAGAAGAAATGAAGACCGTTGAGTAAACCAACGGTTCCTTTTGCCATGGAAACAGAGAAAACACATCCTATACAAATGCCCAGAAATGCCACTGGACACTCAGATCACAGAGACAAAACACGCCGAGTACGTTCACTTGATCAGTTTTTAATCTAACTTTAAAATATCCATATATATATATTTAAATATAGAATTTTATCTCATGATTAGGGTGGTGTTTTCTCAGCAAGCTGTTAAGTTCATGGCTGCTCTGTGCATGCCCCTCATATTCATTAAAAGTCTAGCCCCAAACACTGAAATCTGATTGGGCAGAACGGGTCTACTATGATGGGGTTTGACACCTGGTAATTGGCTAAAAATGTACACGGAAAAGGTCACTGGCGATCATTTGAAAATTTAAGATTAGATGAAATAATGTTGGTCCTATCCACAGCAGCTACAAGTAGGTTTATCTGTAGCCTTCATTCTTTAAAAAAACTGAAAATGAGAATAAAGTCCATGAGCAAAAGAGAGGTTATGCACAGAGTATTAAAAAACAAAACAAAACAAAACAAAACAAAAAAAACAATCAAAATAAAAAAATATGGAGAGAGGCAAGTGTTTACCATAAAAAAAAAGCGTATACTGATGTTGCGATTTTTTTCGTTAATTTTGTGTTCTTTGAATGCATCTTGTGTTCCACAGCGTCTCTGGAATGGTGACTTAACGGCTGTACCCAAATTCATCTGCGTCATCATCACGGAAATCTCCATAACGCCAAATGTTGAGCTGAAACAAAGAAATTAATACATTTTAAAGTCTTTTCTTGATTTCTATCTATCTATCTATACTCTATCTATCTATCTAATATCTATAATCTATCTAATATATATATATATATATTATATTAGATAGATTATATATACACACACACACACACACAAAACTAAAAAGCTGAAATCATCAACGGAACATTCAAGTGGAAAATGAGGCCGTACGACATCTGACAGCACTGATTCACCATCATTAAATCCTGATAAGCATTACTGCCCGTGTATCTGTGAGACTGAGGCGCAGATGGCCAATGTGTAGACAGACATTAAAACACGAGCTGGTCTGTATAACATCATCACACCTTGGTAATAACGAAGCGAACAGTCATTTACGGTCCTCTTTAACTACAGTCTCTTCATACGCAGTCATGTGTGCTGGCTTTACCTCTGAAAAATATTCACTCCGACCCTTTTAACATTGGTTTTGCAACAAAGCACTGAATCTTTTTCTGAATCTATCATTTCCGCAACGCTGACTCATTTGGGCTTCAGTAATTCTTAAAGAAAACGCAAAATCAGTTTGTGTCACCGATGCTTTTATCCTTTTCTTCATTTCTGTCATCTGCGCGTGTGTGTGTTCGGTTGTTAACTCTGAGTGAATCACAGCTAATTAGCAGCTATGATAATTAGCGCCGTCGTTAGCAGGGACATCATCATCAAGTTTTGGGTTGGCATGGTTCTCTCTTCAGCTCGAGTCTTGTTAAACAGCTACTGGCCTGTGATATGGAGCAATGTTTAAGGCAAAAGAGTCGTGTTCATGTGCACCAGGCTACACAAACTGGAAACCACCATTTTAGGTAGCTGTCTGTGTGAGCCAACACCAACTCGCAAAACAGAACATGCCCTGTGTCTGCAAGCACAATATAACACACCTGTGGTAACATAACAAGTAAATAAAAATATAAATAAAGCATAATGTGCTTTAAAGCAGGTCATTATCGTAATACAAACCTTGAGGGGGTTTAATGACAGGCTGACTGTACATTCCCCTGTTTATTTTATGGCTGCTTAAAAGGACATGAAATCCTGATTTGAACTAAAATTATTTTATTATGCAAGAAGGAAGAGGTCGTAGGGTGTTACAAAAGATTAGTACAGCTACACCTGGAACAACAATCAATTAAACAGTCTAGCGGTCATTATATAACGTTATTACATGGCTCTATTTAATATGCTCCATTTAATATTTTGGTTAATCACAGCGTATTTTGTACAATGGCTGCACTGTTCGAACAATGTCCTCAGCACCCAATCATACACACAACCAACTGTATCACTCTACAGTCTTCGCATCTTGAAATAGCCAATATTTTATATCCTTGCATATATTTATTAACGAGGCCACATAATAAGTTAGGTAACACACTGTCAGCTGGTCATGTTTGGAAACCAGTCCCCTTTAGGATGATTGAACATCTCTCCCTGGGACTGACCAATCAGAATCAAATATTCCAAAGCTGTGTAATAAAGACGCAAAATTAAAAGAGAATGGGTTTCAAACTGCAGAGTGTCTTACCCTGGCGCTCTTGGCAGATTCCTGGCCATTCAGATACTCTGTCACCTAAAACACAAAAAACAGCATTGAGCAGTTTAGCGACGCATCAGAAGTCTGTAAATGATTGAATCATTACCATAATATTGTTAAAACAACAGTGATTTTCACCGTATTAAACTCATGCCACTCATGGGAAATTATCGGGAATGCAGATTAGTTTAAAATAGAATTTTCAGAGGTCTGTTTGGGACCGATTCCACATCAGTCAATCACAGTAAGTGCAGCTTTTTTGTAAGATATTTTAACAGGCTCCTCTCATAAGTTCATCATCTGTACAGACATTCTCTGATCGTCAGGGTGGCCAATAGAGCGATGTGATTTGAGAGGATCTATTCAATCATAAGTGAACATGTGGGTGTTCACTTATTCTCTCTCTCTCTCTCTCTCTCTCCCTCTCTATGCCACACAAACAGCTGCATCACAGGCAGACCTGCACAACACTCACCATATTGACCGTTTCTGCCACAGCGAGCATTAAGAGTCAGTGGCTGAGACGTAGATGAGTCAGAGAGCAAGTGTTAGAGAAACAGCAGAGGGCGAGTGGGAGAGAGAGCGAGCGAGCGAGAGACCGTCTTAGTTTCCGGATTAGAGCCGTATAGGCTGCCATTATGATGGATGGCTTATGAAATATATTTGGGAAGATTCAACGAGCTTCCATAATTCCATAAAAAAGGCCCACATTTCCTGAAGTACTGGGAATGAGGTTGCAGCCAAGGATTTATAATGCACAAAGACGCCAGATGTTAAAAACGTTTACTAACGTGTGCTATTTTGGCGGCGCACACTTGTGTTTGTGTGCGAGTGTGTGGGGTTAATGGGCTGGCTGAAGAGCTTTAGAAACATGGGTGGAGAAACCGCAAGGTACATCTGGACTCTGCAGCTGCAGACGGCAGAGAAAAGTGCAGCTAACGCAGCCTCCATCCATCACGTGTCTAATGCCCCTCGACATGCAACACACCACCTCACGAGCTGCATGCACACATGGTCACCTATACACACATCAGCAGTTTTACACATTCAAGGGAGGGGCCAACTTTTCAGGCTGCTTTAAAGACACCACCATATAGAATAATACAGTTAAAATATTGTAGATCACAGACACCACGGTTGCACTGCAAGCTAGTAAACAAAATACAGCAGCAGCAGCATAGATTTACTGTAAGATTGAATAAACACTGGCACCATTTCAAATGTGATCCAATTATGATGTCACATTCCATCACAACATATGAATCAACATATGACAAAGTATCGCAATGTGTGGTAGTTAGCGACATCCGGCTCTAATTAGCATCATCATTCTAACTCTGAGCATTACAAGGACACATAAGTGAATTCTTGAAGGCCACAGACTCATTCAGCTCAAAACACACACACACACACTTCTTCCCAAGTCTATGAGCCATTTCTTTGTCCTCTATTCTTAGTCCTCTCTTTGTCTCTCTCTCTAAACTTGAGTTCAGGTGGTTGTTTTAGCAACCTTCAGCTTGTAACAGAGTTATAGCTTCTCTCAGTATAAAATGACGGACAGTGATCAGCACAGAGGTATTCTTAGAAACACTATAACGCTCAGTAATACAGACGGCCTGGAAATCAAAGCGTTCACAGCCGCACATCATTTGAAGAGAACAGTTTGGACTTTGATCATCTTGGTATAAAGATTAAACAACACAAAAGAAGCTGGAGTTGAAATGGGTTCTCTGTCCCAGATCAACCCCTGCGTTCAATCCACAGGGCACGGGAACAAAATGGGGTTTTTAGGCAGTGATGCGTGTCATTCGGCATGTGTCTCGGCCTGTTTGGGAGGGGGAGTGTTGGCGTTTGATACGAGGGGAGCAGAAAATCCCATTCTAAGCTCAGTACTAACTTCTGCTGGCTAATAGGTAATAGAGTTGTCAGAAGAAAGGTATGCTCGGATGTGACTGGACATGATGTGGCCAATAAGTGCTGTTGTGATAGTCAATGTGCTTCATTATTGACTAGTTCACTAACAAATAGTTCTGCCTTTGCCTAACTTGCAGATCTCCAATAATGTGAGTACACAGAACACAACACCTGTGATATGAGGTTCGACGCAGAGGAATAATGGGACTGTATGATGACTAATATTAATTATAATATAAAATATATATATAATAAAATTGTGCAAGTGGTGCCTTGATGGCTATATAGTGGCAATGCTTTAAAGAGAATGAATTTAGGGATGCACCATTGCAGAGAGAGATAACCGTCGCTGCCATTAAGTTTTGCACAAATGGTGCCGGCAATAAGGTGTTAAATGCTTACAAGCCACTGACACAAACGCGTTCAGTATCACTCTTTCAGACATTATTATGTCTGATTCACTTTAGGGCAGATAAAAGTATGACTGTTTAAAAGAGTGAAAGAGAGAACAGAATTAATGTAAACCACTATATGAAGCCCCAGATCACTTCCTATAAACTGTTAAAAAAAAAACTGCTACTCCCACTGGCCAATTTCATCTCCTGATACAGAACCACAATAAAAATACTACACTTCCCCTGGGCCTGATTATCTGCACTCCGCAGCTCAATTTCAACCAGGAGTGAGAGAGAATGAGAGAGAGCTAATAAGTGAGAGTAAGAGAGAGAGAGTTAAGAGTGCTAAAGCTTCATCAAGCCATCAATAGCACCACAGCTTTGCAGAACATCTCCTGCTGTGATTAGAGCACCTTTCATGCTTTAATTAACATCTCCAAGGGAAGGCCATTATACATCAACAACAGTGAGAAGTAAGAACACTATCTGAATCGGCAAGTCCTGAGTTTAGCCCCTTTAAATCAACATGTCAATGCTGTAGGCTTAAGGAGGATCGTTATTTGTTTTTATAGAAAACAATCTTTTGAACATTTGATCCATGACTGTACTTTTCACTGGTGTGTGAGCTCGGAAATTCCTTGTAAGACAAATGAATGAATGTTTAATGGCACCTGTCTCAGTTAGAAAAAATGATGAAATTCGACAGAAAAATAGTCTGTCAGTAAGCTTAAAATCAGCTTGTATACCCTGACACAAATCTATTGAGCTGCTCTACTGTATACACAGGCAGCTAAGTGACTGACAAAGTTTGGCATTAACATGCCACTGTCCACCATTTTGGAATATTTTTTTACTGTGCTCATTGCAATGAATTCTGGGATTGCCTTCTGCACAAAGGATATATGCAATGCTGTCTTATTTAATCTAAGGTATCAGTAAGGCAGCATAATGTTGCTGGTTGCGTTTTGGAACAGCATTTACACATGGAGCGAACCTATCATACCTTATCATACCTATCATGCAGTTTATGTAGGCAGCACACTACTGAGCCACTGTTACGACTCTATAATAATGTTCCATGTAGAAGGAACTACATGCAGCTGGACCATTGCTATATTGACCTCAACAGCAAATTTATCTAAGCAGCTTGGCAGCCGTCCGCCTCTATAAATGTTTATTTTCAATCCCATGCTCTCAAATAACATACAGACATCTCATCCAGGACCAGAGAAAGAGAGACAGCCTGGCATAGCTTTCTCTCAAATAGAAGAAAGAGCAGTGTTTGTCAAACACAGGGAGGGAAATGACACATCGATTTCTGACTAACACACAGCTATCGATCCTAAGAACTGATGGAGCTCACACACACTTATGGGAAGGCCTGTGTTTTCCACACACAGTTGGAGAGAAAGAGAATCTGAAGGCCTCATCTGTCAGACAGACGTTCCTGTATCTGCCTCAGACTTTACGTTGAAGATTTCTTTTCCCTCTCGCCTTCGCCTGGTACAGATATTCAAATTAACAGTTCACACCGGACCACAGTGAATGTGACAGAGTTGAGCTTTACTGATAGCAGAAAGTCAGGTGTCAAATATGGCAGATACCCTTCAAAAACCAAGAGGACGTACGCTGAAAAGATTCCATAGCTCTCTACTTCACAGAGAACGGTTTAAAAAGAATAAAATATCAAAGGGGAGGACAACAGAGAGAGAGAGTGAGTGAGAGAGGGAGGGGTGGGATGGATATAATGTGTTACAAAGGATGTGTAAGTAATCACTGCATATTAAAAGTGTTTAAATCATTGGTCATTTACGATGGCATAAAGGGTTTCGTCCACTGCTTTGTTTTTAATTCGGCAGATTATGATTTATCGTACTGCTTTCACCAACATGCAAATACATGCAAATTTTCGAACCACGTTCTCCTGCACACGCTATGCAGCACCGAAGGCCAAACCAGTAGCACAAAAAAAGATGAGAAAGGAGAGAGAGAAGGACAGAGAGGGAAAAAAAAGAGTGAGAAAGGGGCGTGCGTGAGTAGGAAAGATAATGAATGAAACAATGAAGGAAGGAGAGAGAGGGATGAGAAATCTTCATGAAAAAGCATGAGTAGATTTTGGCATCCAGGGTGTGTTTGAGCTTACGTTT
Source organism: Botia almorhae (assembly GCA_036877575.1). Classification (NCBI taxonomy): domain Eukaryota; kingdom Metazoa; phylum Chordata; class Actinopteri; order Cypriniformes; family Botiidae; genus Botia; species Botia almorhae. Next base: position 15,057 of record JAZGTJ010010866.1, read on the forward strand.
GATGAAAGGTATTATAACAGTGTTATAAGAGGGTTATTACATGTTAATAAACAGTTGGTGTAAGTTTGTGTAATTAATGACACTATTTTTTACACAGTGTTCCCTAAAACTGCCAAAATCTTTTCGCAGACAAACGGAAAGCCCCACAGTCTGCAGGGACTGCTTTTAACATTGAAAATATAATGCATCATCTTTAACATAGACAAAAATTGCTGTTTGCTGTGGAGTCAAGAAATATTTTATGATTAAACGACAAATGAGGCAAAAGTACAGAATGTCACATTTTAATATATGGCTGTTTCAACAAATATTTTTGTTTCACCCCTTTGTTTTAAATGTTTCATCCCTCCAACGTGATTGTATTGGGACAACTGGCTCACAATTGCTCCTGAGTGATCAGCTGTGTCCTGCTGCAAGAATTGCTTACACATTAAAAGCAGAGAATGTGTAGTATCAGTTCTGTGCAGTGTTTCGGCAGTCTGAGTCTAAGCCACAATAAAGACAAGGACGCTACCTTTGACTAAAGAGAAACAGTGAACACTTCTGTACATTCTGTACATTTGTCTCATATTCATCTTTTAACCATAAAAGATTGTATTGTTAAACTTAAGCTAAAGGTTAACAGTGTTTGACAACTATCAAACATATGAGCTTGGCTGATCTTCAGAGGAAGCCCTGAGCGTGTGTTACTGCAGTAAAAGTCACAGCACTGACCAATCACAACACAGAAACCCCATCAGGCAGCTCAACTACCTGAGCTTTTGTGTAGCCAAAAACATGTTAGCAAACTAGAAAACAAAGAAAGCAAGCAAGCAAGCAAGAGTTAGAGATGAGCGAACCAGCACAGCAGCGTTCCTATGGGAACAGAAGAATGCTGGACCTGCTTTAGCGGTCACAAACATGCTCCGATATGCTCAAACTGCTTCTGAGGATCAATTTCAGCACTCAGAACAAACCTGTGGACTTATTTTTTTTATTTTTTACACTTTCTTGGACATGTTGCTTTGATAAACTATACCTGTGGTAACTCCCTAGACTAGGACACCTCTGTGAACTTGAGGGGAACTGACTTCATGCAAGTTAAATGACCTTGGTGCCAGCTGGCTACAATCAATGGCAAAAATGATTCCGTAATGTAAGATTATTTCTGAGAAAAGGTCTGGCATCATTTGCTTACAGATAATACCTAATAAAAAAAAAACTGTCATAAATGAATGACATTGTGACTGTGTGTGGCTTAGCCATGTGTATGCCCTAGATGACTAATTTCTAGCTGTGCCACTTTGGCTATGTAGAGACGATCAAGGAACAAGTTAAAATCTCAATGAAAACATACTGAAGGAGAACAGTTTGTAAGGTATTAAGAGTCTTACCTCCAACTGCTAGCGAATTAACAGCTATCGAATAGGATTTGACAGTTAGCTAAACTAAATCTGAATTACAGCTTGTGTAAATGAATAAACTAACCTCTGAAAAAAAGAGCTTTTGAATCCACAGATCTAAATGTTCTAACTTAATTTAGTCTACCCGCGTCATGTGTAAGTGCCAGCCGGTTTGGGAACACTGGCACGATGCTCACAAATGAAGGCAGCAAGTTTTAAAAATGCTAAGAGAGAGTAAGAGGGATAGAGAGAGCTTTAACAAGGGCAGAATGAATGGCCAATGCTTCATAATTGTACAAAATGGCCGTCGTCAGAGGTCCTGCTGTGAGCTCAGTGCTGAGCTGCTATTGAAACAGTGAGGCGCATTGCAGGGCGTATAGATTATAACACATCCCAGACAGAACCAATGCAGCCAGACTCAAAGCAGCCTGTAGTCATCTGAGCAGTGGCACCACATTCTACACCGACTGATCTGGATTCTTAAATTGAGATAATGTATTTAAAATAATTTAGATGATTTGGGCAATTTTATGTCCCAGTTTTTTCCCCCAATTTGTTAAACTAACATTTTAATTTATTCTATTTGCTTTGTGATGGTCACTTTAAAATGGTCTTAAAAACTGACATTAATTTTTTATACTTTCCAAATGCCATGTATAGACTATTATTTTAGCCCTGCAGCACTAACAAAACTACAATAGTCTAAACAAATCAATAATCAAACAATTGAATCATTCATTAAAGGGGTAAATAATGTATAACAATTCATTTCAAAAGGCTAAACTTATTGTATAATTCTACCATTTTAGAAAACCATGGCAACAATTACAGAATTCTTCTGTGATGCATAACTGCTACTAATTGGTTAAGCAACAAATTCAACTAGAAAAGTTCAGTGTTTTAAGAGAAGTTATTGTCTAAAAGTGTATAGTGTGTGTGTGTGTGTGTGTGTGTAAAACAGTGTTAAACTTCAATCTCGCTCACCATTTTCTGGAGATATTTCTCTTTCCGCACATCCACCATGACCAGCCCTTCTTTCACCAGCCCCAGCCCCACGTCATCTTTGGAGTCTGAGAACTGCAGCGTAACATGCGGGCAGGATAATCCACTGTACTCCACATTCAGCAAACACTGTGTGTTCTGAATGTCCCTAA